>CM076575.1:427591104-427692476 GCA_034641835.2 Pinus albicaulis | reverse complement strand
GTATAGCACGGCAGAAGACTACTCCATACACACCTCAACAAAATGGAGTTGCAGAAAGAATGAATAGAACACTGATGGAAAAGGCAAGAAGCATGCTCAGTGGTACCGGGTTAGGACAAGAATTCTGGGCAGAGGCAGTGGAGACTGCATGTTACTTAGTTAACAGATCACCTTCATCAGCGTTGGAGGATAAGACTCCACATGAGGTATGGAATGGTAGGAAACCTTCTATTTCACATCTAAGGGTATTTGGATGTGATGCATATGTACATGTTCCAAAGGAGAAAAGGACCAAGTTGGATAATAAATCTGAAAGGTGCATCTTCATTGGGTATAAGGATGGTTTAAAGGGTTACAAGCTTTGGAACCCAGAAACAAGGAAGGTTGTGTACAACCGAGATGTGGTGTTTAGAGAAGTGAAAGATGTTGTTAAACATGAAGTCCTACCAAAGGAACCTGAGAAGATAGAGTTTGAGCTAAAGGAGGATGAATCAGACTCTACAACAGAAGAAGACTTAGAAGATGAAGAGCCACAAACTCCAGCTTTGAGAAGATCAGTTTGGGAAAGAAGGCAACCAGAAAGGTATAGTCCATTTGCTTTCTGTTCAGGTTTTGCCTTAACTATAACTGATGATGAACCCAGAACTGTCAGGGAGGCAGTAGATTCAGAGGATGGAAAACTCTGGAAGGAGGCCATGGTTGATGAAATGGCATCCTTGCACAAAAACGATGCATGGGATCCGGTGGAGTTGCCGGCTGGAAGGAAGCCCATTGGGAGCAAATGGGTGTTTAAGAAGAAGATGAATGTAGAAGGCAAGGTGGAGAAATACAAAGCTCGGTTGGTAGCGAAAGGTTATTCCCAGGTGCCGGGAATTGACTTTGGTGATATTTTTTCTCCCGTTGCCAAAGTTACTTCTATCAGATTACTTTTATCTGTTGTTGTTGCATTTGATTTTGAGATAGAACAGATGGATGTGAAGACAACATTTCTTCACGGGGATCTAGAAGAGGAGATCTACATGAAGCAACCTGAAGGCTTTATGGTGAAGGGTAAGAAAGAACTAGTATGCATGTTGAAGAAGTCTCTGTATGGGTTAAAACAGTCACCAAGGATGTGGTATCAGAAATTTGATACCTATATATGGGGACTTGGCTTCACCAGAAGCAAGGAGGATCACCGTGTTTATTTTAAATTAATTGGTGACCGTGTTATTTATTTGGTCTTGTATGTGGATGATATGTTGTTGATTGGAAATGACAAAGAAATTATCCAAGATTTGAAGACCCAACTGTTCTCCAAATTCGACATGAAGGATCTTGGTGCCGCAAACTATATTTTGGGCATGGAAATTAAGAGAGATCGGGCAAAGAGGAAGCTCTAGTTAAACCAGAGGAAGCATGTCGAGACTATATTGTAGAGGTTCAATATGCAGGATAGTAAACCGGTGAGTGTTCCTATTCCTGTAGGTGCAAAGCTGTCTGCTGAACAGTGTCCCAAGACACAAGAAGAAGAGGAGGATATGTCCCGTGTTCCATATGCAAGTGCAATGGGTAGCCTGATGTATGCAATGGTCTGTACTAGACCAGACATTGCACATGCAGTGGGAGTATTGAGCAGGTTTATGTCAAACCCAGGGAAGGAGCATTGGACAGCAGTGAAGCGGGTTTTCAGACATTTACGTGGCACTAGTGATTATGGCTTGTGCTACCAGGGAAGACCAGGATTGGAAAGAATGTTGGACATTCGTGGTTTTGTTGATGCAGACTGGGCCAGAGATCTGGATCAAAGAAGATCTACAAGTGGGTATGTGTTTAGCCTATTTGGAGGCGTAGTCAGTTGGATGAGTAAAAGACAGTCTGTAGTGGCTCTTTCAACTACAGAGGCAGAATACATAGCAGCCACTCATGCAAGCAAGGAAGCAATTTGGTTGCAGAGATTGTGTTCAAGTATGGGGTTGGTAAAACAAGCTATAAGGATAGACTGTGATAGCCAAAGTGCAATTTTCTTGGCTAAGAACCCTGCTTATCATTCAAAGACAAAGCACATTGATGTTCAATATCACTTTGTTAGAGATAGGATTGAGGCTAAAAGGGTGTTGCTGGTAAAGGTGGACACTCTGAAGAATGTTGCAGATGCATTGACGAAGTCTGTGAGCACTCAGAAGTTCTCTTGGTGTAGAGAAACAATGGGTGTTGAAGAATTGGGCAAATGACTAAGCTCTCTTGTGGCCCCCTGTGGAAAGAAAACAACAAGTGGGAGAATGTTGGGTATGTGTTATATTCTTTCCACGATTAGCCCCACGCGTTGTATGTTGCACCACCTTTGGTGACGTTCAATTTTTTGGTGACGGAGGCTATTGTCCATCACCATTGCTCATATGAAATGGTGACATTCACTATTCGTCACTATAAATCATTATTGGTGACGGACCTTGAATGTCACCACAACACCTATACTTCCGGTGATGCCACCTTTGGTGACGTTCAGTTTTTGGTGACGAAGGCTCTTTTGACCCTCACGAATGAGCTTATGGTGACCATTTTCGCCCCTCACCAATGTGCTTTTTTCTTGTAGTGAATGCTTGGTCATCCTTCTTTGGAGATCAAGATCCTTGTTTGCTTTATTCAATTTAGCCTCCAAGTGTATGTTAGCTCTTTCCAACTAAGGCTCCCGATCATGTGCTATCTTCATGGCCAACAACTCATCTAGAGGAAGCTGCTCTGCTAAGGTTGATTCTTGTTCTCTTTGTTTTTCCAATGCCTTCATCAACCCCATGGTTCTAGGTCTCCTCCTAGACTACCTTTCTTCATCCTCACTCTCCTCATAGGTGCCCATGAACTCTTATAGCTTTACCTGTGCCCTTTGGGCTTCTTTCTAGGCCCTGATGGCTCTAGCCTCATAAATGGAAATTTGTGCTCCTAGCTGCCTGTTCTCCATGTCAAGGGCATCATTTACACTCTTGGCCCTATTCAGATTTTCTTGGAAGTCTTCAATGAGGGAATTTTTGTTCTGGATGAGAAATTTTGAGATCCTTGCTTCATTCTCCTCATCATTTTCCACCTGAATGATTTCAAACTCCCTCTCAACCTCATGATATTCTTCTTCCTCCTTTACCTTTTGTTTTCCCTTGTCAAGCTTTTGAGCTGAGGTGGATGGCATGTTCCCTTGCCTTTTAGAGGCAGCAAACACAAGCCTTGGTCCTCTTTGATATGTCAATGGAAGAGGTTTGCCTGTGATCTTGTTGGTGTCTTCCTCATGGCCGTGTTCCTTTTTGTTGTCATCAAACTCTTCATTTTCATCATTGGTATCATCAGTCATCATGTTTTCTGCTTCTTCATTGTACTCTCTTTTCTCAACATCATCACCACTCTCAACCTATTCACTGATTTTTGCATTGTCATTTGTTCTTCATTAAAGTTGCTTTCATCATTACTGTGACCTTCATTTTGGCTGCCAATCTCTTGATTTTCTTTACCGTCTTCATGTCTGTCATGAGCCTCTTCATCATTTTTTGCATAGTCAGCCTCTTCATTTTTTTCATCATTGGAGCTGCTCGCATCTTCCTTGTTGTGATCTTCATTTTCATTATAAGCCTCTTCATTTTTTTCACTTTATTCATGACTATCATGACTATTGTCATGACTGTCATGACTGTTTTCCTCCTTGATGTCCTGTTCATCACTGATGCTTGCTTCATGGGTGTCACTGATGCCTTTAACCTTTGCATTTTCCTCACTATTTTCATCTTCATCATTGTCATCCTCTTCCATATCTTTTGCTTCATCGTTGACCTCTTCTTCATCACTGCTCAATTTTTTTTCACTGTCATCTTCCTCATTTTCTTCATTGTTATCCTCTTCCTCTATTTCCATGTTCTTTACCTCCTATTGACTCAACTCATCATCATCCTCATCTTCATTTCGGCTTGACTCATTGTCACCATCACACTCATTGTCACTTTCTTGCTCACTACCAATTCCTTCTTGTTCTGATGCATTAAGAGAAGGTGAGGAAGGGAGGTCTTCTTAAGGAGAGGATACATGTGTAGATGATGAGTCATGGTCTGTGGGAGGCGATGGAGGAGTGGAGGGAGGAGGATGAGATGATGAGGGTAAAATAGGTTGATGATGAGGCTGTGGGCTTGTGAATATTTCATGAGCTATGAACTCATCCCAAGGTATGCCTTTTTGCTTCAACTGATGTAGTACCACCATCTTGATCATGGAGTGGTGGAACAAATTATACATTTTTTGGGTATAACTCCTCCTTTGAAAAACATAAGACATCTTCTCTATACTCCTATACAAGTAATAGGGAAAATGAAACATCTTGACCCTAGTGAAATGCATGAGTAATCTGACATGGTAGGAATATATTCTAGAGTATCTCCCCTCACAGGTAAAGTATTTCATGATGACCTTCATTAAGGATGCATACCTCTCAAATAGGTGTGAGAAAGGGAAAATGGTCTTGCAGCCTTATTTGTACCTAGGCTTGAGGAAAGGCTCATAGAAACTCATGTCCAACTTTTCCCTTTTGAACCATTTCTCACCAACATCAGGTATACCTGTAGCACTAGAGATGGCATCTGTTGATAACTCAAAATATATCCCTACAACGCTTGACTGTTTGTTATGTAGATTAAGAATGAACAACCTTGTGAGCTTTGGGTGGTTTTCCACTTGTTTGAATTTCTCACAAAACTAGAAACACCCCACATTTCGAAAGCATGTGAGAATCATGGGGGAGGAAGTAATCTCCACTGTGTCTTGGGGTTCAAATCTGTTAACCTTCCCACCCTTGTGCTTTGGTCTCATAGGCACTTGACCTCCCTCACTACTCATACTTCCTTCTTCTCCTGACATGGTGACTAGGGCTGCCTTTAGACAAACTCAGGCTTGCTTGTGAAACTGAGGTAGGAGGAGTGAAATGAAATGATGGCGAGGGTAGCTCTTGTAAATGAGTGATATGGAGGTGGGTTTATGACTGATTTGTTTTGAGCTTGGAGGAGGGCTTAACTTGAACTGATTGTAGTTACCCTAATTCACAATCCCCTTAACTAACAATTTCTTTTTTGGAGGTCAAAACAAAGGTTTTACCATGATAAATTAGGGTTTGATCATTTTCATTTAACCATTAATTCATGAATTTCACTTGAGGAGGGGGGAAAATGTCCACTTACCAATTTTTTGACTCTTTTACAGGTTCTTGGAAGGAGCTTGGAGGATTCTTTTTTGTGTTTTTTGGCAATTTTGCAGGTGGAAGAGGCTTTTTTGCCCTAAGCGCAGTGCCAGGAAAAATCTGGGTCACTCGGGTCCTCCTGGGCATAGCGCTGCCCATGTGCAGGCTTGTCGGGCTCCTGAGCACAGCACTACACAAGTCATGAAGTCTTTCCGGTCTCCTAGGCACAGCGCTGGGCAGAAAATGGGCCAGTCAGGTTCTCCTGGGCGGAGCACTACCCGCGTGCAGGCCTGTCAAGCCTTTCCTATGCCTGTTGGGTCCTCGTGTAGGGAAAACAGGTAGCGCCCAGCTGTAAGCGTAGCACGCTCCGCTCTAGGAACAACACAGTGTAAATTTACACTGCGATTTCTCCTCTATGCGCAGCGCTAGGTGCCCTAGGCGTAGCGCTTGCTCCAAAATGTAGCGTCGGGTGAATTTGCCCAGAAATTAACTAAAACTCAGAAATTTTCTCCCTTGAATGTTTTTTTCTCCTTTAAACTGTAAGATGAGATGGGAGGAAAAAAAATGGCCCTTTATACCTTTTAGGAAAAATAATTTAAACTAAAAAACCCACTTTGCTAAGGTTTTAGTCCCCTGTTTCACTTTTACTGATTTATCATTTGGGTTTTTTTAGTAGGTGGCTAAAAAGCATTCAAGTGACCCCTTTCCTTTTTAACCATTTTCCTTGTTGCTTTTCAGGTAGGTGACATGGTGGACTTTGACCTCCTTTGACCCATTTGTGCCTTTATCACTCTGTTTTGTATATTTTTTTGCTTGAGTCTCATGTTTTACTGTGTTTGGGCCATGGTCATTGATTTTCTTGAGGTATAACAAACCTATCTGTGATAAGTATTATTTTCTTCATAACCATGTATGCCATCTCCCTTTGGCCACTTCTGATTTGCAGGTGCCATGTCATACTGATTTAGCTTTGATGTTTCTTGGTGTTTGACACATTTCAGTTACACCACAACAGCTTCATAATTAGTTTGTCTTTTCATCTTAAAACTCAACCTTATGCTTTTATCCCTTTGATTATTGAGTGCAAATAACTAAAAATGAAGGCTTGACCTTCCTTATATTGATACTCTTTCATGCTTTCCCTTTGAGGTAGTGAAACATTTTACCTTGGCAAACCCTAGAAGTCACCTTCAAGAGCTCTTCAAAACTTCTTCTGTTGTTCTGATGGAGGCTTTTCATCTTCATTTCACCCTCTTGCCTACCTTCCCGAAACCTTAGGTTTTTGGGCTGTTTGAGAAGAATCATTAATGTTTTCTTCTAATTTCTCTATAGCCCTTTCAAGTTCACTCATTTCTGTTTAGTTCATCTCACCATTTTCCCTTTTCCATTTATAACTTCTAAAAAATCTTCAACTCATGCTTCATTGTGTTGATGTGCCTCTACCCATGTGATTTGTTGCCTTGGCTCCTTGTTTGGCATGCTGCTGGCCTAATCAATCTTAGGAACCCTAATTTTCTCCTTGAACATAAGTTTCTTCCTCCTTCATTTGCTTATGTATATCCTTTAATGAGGAGCAAACCTCTTACCTTACATATTCTCTGCTGATAGTTATTTCAACACTCCTGCAGAAATGTCAAAATGCATAGTTTCCTTCTGCAGAATTTTGTTCTTCGCAAAGCAGTCCTCCTTGGAGATTTTCTTGATTTGACTTGGAAAAATTGGTGTTGATCCTTTTCACCCTTTGATTCAGCTTCTAGCACATGAAAAACAGTGATTTTGAACACCAAAGATAAACCTTCAACCTAAGAAACCCTAGTGACCTAGTAGAAAGCTTTTTGACTTGGTCTTTGACTGAAATCTTGGCTTAGGGTCTTCAAGTATGAAAAAAAGAGTTTTTTTGACAAATTGATGTATTGAAGCTCCAAATACAATGTACTTGATTTATCTAAAGAGCCTATAGATACAGTTTTGATACCATCAATGCTTGATGCATTTGATGATCATGGGAAAGGGTAGGCTATTTGGCAATCCTAGGTGGAAAGTGGAAGGGCTAAGTATAGGAAAAATAGAGTACTGAGGTTATGAGTGTGAAAATGGGACAAAGATGAGTGGCATGAGCCCATGAGGGGTTTTCTAGGAGTGGTAGGCTAACTAGGTAATGGAAAAGTAGTAAAATGGTGAAAATTTTGTTTTAAGGATAATGAAGGCAGTGAGATTTCTAAATCTCACAATATTCATGAATGTTGTTTTTAGAAATCTAGGACAAGTATTTAGTCATCTACAAAATAGCAAAAATTACTGATGACTGACAGTTGCAACAAGATTTTCCTCTTCCAAACATCGTCATGTATCGCATGTTGATAATGGAGAATGCTGAAATTAAGAGGCAAATCAAGGACATGTTGGACAAGGGACTCATAAGGCCAAGCACTTTGCCATGCGGTTCACCCATAGTCTTGATTCCGAAGAAAGATGGGACTTGGTGCATGTGTGTAGACTTCAGAGCTTTGAACAAGATAACGGTAAAGAATCGATACCCACTCCTAAGGATAGATGATTTTCTTGATCAACTGAAAGAAGAAAAGTTTTTCACTAAGTTAGATTTACGAAGTGGATATCATCATGTAATAATTGCAGAAAGTGATATATGGAAGATTGCATTCAAAACCAAACAAGGACTCTTTGAGTGGTTGGTTATGTCGTTTGGTTTGTGTAATGCACCGGAAACTTTCATGTGTGATATGAATAATGTTTTGCATCCATTTATTGATGACTTTATGATTGTGTATTTATATGATATAATAATTTTTAGAAAAACAAGAGAAGAACATGTCTTTCATGTGAAAAGGGTGCTTGATGTTTTGAAGAAAGAGAATTTTTTTCTTAATATTTCAAAGTGTGTGTTCAGAAAGACTTCTCTGGTTTATTTGGGACACATTGTAGGAGGAGGCAAGTTGAGAATTGATCCTTCTAAAGTGGATATCATTGTGAATTGGCCCACTCCCAAAACAGTAACCGAGGTAAGAAGTTTCTTAGGCACAAATCAATATTGGAGAAAGTTTATTGCTAACTTTTCATCCATAGCAGCTCCTATGCATGCAGTGACAAGTGTGAAGAAAGGCTTCCAATGGGAAGGCAAACAACAACAAGCTTTTGAAACTTTAAAAGACAATATTAGTTCAGCTCCAGTCCTTGCATTACTAAATTTGAGACAGCCATTCGAGATACAAACCAATGCTAGTGATTATGCCATGGCTGCAGTACTTTTGTAGCATGGTAAGCCTATCGATTTTCATTCTGAAACGTTCAATGGTGCTGTAACTAATTATCCTACATATGAAAAAGAGTTGTATGAATTGGTACAAAGCATCAAGTGGAAACACTACTTGATAGGTAAAGAGACGATTATACATACCAATCACCAACCATTACAGTACTTGCAGTCGCAAACAAAATTGCAGCAATCACGACATTTCAAGTGGATGGGATTTCTTTAACAGTTTCACTTGGTTATAAGGTACAAGAAAGGTATTTTCAATAAATTTTCTGATATGCTTTCAAGGCCAATTATTAGTGCTTCTACTTTACTTAAAAATGATTCTATTGTACATGAGAGTTACATAGAACAATATGCACTTGATGTTCATTTTCAAGATGTGTATGCTAGTTTGAGTGAAGGGAATCAAGTTGAGGAAAATGATTATCACATGCATAAAAAATTTGTTGTCACATTTGGGTAAGTTGTGTATACCACAAGGAGAGAGGCTTAGTGTCATGAGAGAGGCTCATTCGTCTCTTATTGCTAGACACTTTTGGGTAAGCAAAACAGTGGCACATATATAGAGGTATTGCTATTGGCCTCGCATGATATATAGTGTGTCACGTTTTTTAAGAGGTTGTTCTATGTGTGCAACAAGCAAGCCTAGCAATATGAAGCTTGGATTGTACACGCCACTACCGGTACCATCAAGGCCATGGGAGAGTGTCTCCATGGACTTTTTTGGAGGTATACCTATGTCAAGAAAACATCATGATTATCTTAATGTAGTTGTGGATAAATTCAGTAAAATGTGTATACTTATGCCATGTAAGAAAACCATTATGCTGAACAAACTATTGAACTTTATTTTCAACATGTATGGGTTCATTATGGATTTCCAACTTATATTGTTAGTGACAGGGATTCCAAATTCATTGGGAATTTTTGGTCCAATATTTGGAAGATGATGGAAACAAAGTTGAAAAAGAGTACTTCTTTTCATCCGCAAACTAATGGCCAAACCGAGGTGGTGAACAGAACCATTGTGCATCTATTGAGAGGATATTGCAGCAAAAATCCCCAGTTGTGGGATGAAAAACTCTATTACATTCAACACGCTTACAACAGGGCACATCACTCTTCTACAAATACTGCACCTTTTGAATCTTGCTTTGGGTATTTGTTGAAATCACCATTAGAATTCATCTTTGAGAAGGATGTTGCAATTTATGGGCATAGTGATATTGTAAGGCTCAAAATTTCATTGAGAAAATTCAGACTATTCATCAACGAGTTCAAGAACATCTTGAGACAAGTCAAAGAAAATACAAGGAGAGGCATGACAAACATAGAGTTGATCACAAGTGTCAAGAAGGAGATGAGGTATGGTTGCACATAAGCAAGGAAAGGATGCAAGGAGAAGGTAAAAAGCTCAAGCCCATTCGCTATGGTCCATTCAGGATCATCAAGCAAGTTGGTAACAATGCATTTCAACTTGACTTGCCTTCATATATGCAAATATATTCATTTGTCAATGTTGAAAATTTACATTTGTATGAGGCCCCTTTTATTGATGATCAAGGTAGTTATGTTCAGCTGCCTTCTATCGAAGATTTCTTGCCAGGATTTCTAGATGAGCTCAGGTAGGATACCATCCTTGACAGGAGGAAAGAGCATCTAAGAGGGGAAGTGTCAACTACCTTCAAGTTGGGCTCAAAGGCAGTAAGCCAAGCAAGGCAAAGTGGATGGAAGTTGGAAAGGTGAGGGAGTTGTACCCTCATCCAATGAATAGGTAATCAAAGTATTTTGGGGTCCAAAAGCTTCCCAATGGGGAGGTGTGGTTAGGAGATCATGTATTTTTCTCAAAATTGAAAGTTCTCAAAATTGTACCGAAACTGAGTGACCGACTAGATCTCGTTGTTCTCATTTCGGCGTCGTGAATGGTTCAAAAAACCGACATCGTATGAGGGATATATCGCATTCTGATCGATTTCCTAAACAACTAAAATTTTGTGATAGGAGTGACTGGGATGCCTAGTCAGCATGTAGGTACAGTCAGAAAAAATGGAATATTATGGGAATATTTAGTTTTCTCTAGACCGGTAAGGTTTCGCCACGTGGCGCATTCAGGAACATTGATATGGTTGTATGAGTGTTTTTGTGGCTCGTTGGATAGGCGGGTTGGCCACGTGTCCCCTGGAAAGTTGTGTAAAATTATGTTTGGGTCCGAGAAGTTCGACTTTGTGACCTCCGGCACACCTGCATAAGTCTCCACCAACTCTGCTATCTAAGGACTTAACCTTATAAGCAATCTGCATATATTTAAAGTTTAACCATTGGAAATTTGTGGGGGGGACCGCTGACGGTACCAACCCGCCGGTGGCCCCATTTTTAATGGTCACATATCACATGTTACTAACTGCGACAGCAAATTTTTAAACCAACGGCTAACCAAACCTTAACTTACGGCAGTCTTAGTTCAACGTGTTCACATGATATATAAACTGTGGCATATAATACTATGACGGTTCCATAAACCTAACCCCAGCGAATAACCTGTAGCACTGTCACATGATTGCTTACCCTACGATCCGGCGTGATGGTTAAGCCAACGGTTGGGGTAAACCCCAACCCGAACTCCAGTCAAACGAGTTGTCACCATGGTTTCGGCATGGGTTCTGCCCAACATTTATTGTAACTGGAGTTTTAGGGGTTGGCATGTGGCCACCCCCACTCCTTAACAGTTAATGTTACAATTAGTGGAATATTTAGCACGCTCTCTATTTTCGGAGTTATGGGCCAGTTTTAACTGTGGACAAGTGCAGTCCACATTTAGTGGAGGATTTCTAGGGGATATTGGGAAAAAGCCTAGCCAGGTCAATTTTCGACCAATTTGGGTGAAAAAAGAGTCTACCTAGACTAATTTGAGCATTCTGGAGCCACTGGTGCAGAGAAAACAACCATTGGAGGCTTGGAAACATATTTATTTTCAATTTTGAGCATAATGACAAAGAGGGACATACCATTGGGAGATGGACCAACAAATGTAGCTCAGGAGGGGTGAACTGCTTCATCATGCCTGCTGTGTAAAACTTACGTGTGATTTTATTTCTCTTTTATACACTATTTTTCAGTGTTATTTAGGCTTATTTACATGCTTAAAACTCACAAATTCATCTATGTTTCATGGGTAAATTAATCATTCCTTAAGCAAACAAATGGAGACAAATTGTACATGTTTTATAACTAAAAATACATTCATCACAATAAACTAATACAGTCCTTTCAGATTAGGAGGAGAGAGAGAGAGAGAGGTGGAGAGAATGGGAAGATAGAGAGAGTGAGAGGAAGATGGAGGGAGAGAGAGATAAAGAGAGATAGAGAAAGTGTTTGTATATTTTGCGGGTGATATAGAGAGACAAAGAAGGGGAGAAATGGAGAGACAGTGAGGAAGAGAGGAGGGAAGGAGGGAAGAGAGAAAGAGATTGATATAATGGGAAGAGAGAGAGAGAGAGAGATTGTATATTTGGGGGTTGATATAGAGAGACAAAGAAGAAGATATATAGGGAGATAAAGTCATGGATGGAGGGGGTAGAGAGGGAATAAAAGAGAGAAAAATAGAGGTAGGGAGGGAGAGATAGATAGGTATGGAGAGAGAGAACATGTGTGTTTGGGAGAGTGATATAGAGAGACAAAGAAGGAAATATGGAGGGAGATAGAGAGAGAGAGAGAGAGAGATATGTGGGAGAGAGGGAGGGAGGGAGGGAGGGAGTAGATAGACACAAATATGGAGGGAGGAGAGAGACAGATGAATAAAGTGACACACAAAGACAAACTTAGATATTATATGGTATTATATAATACTTAGCATTATTAACCATAGAGAAAGAGGAAGTAAGGCTTTTACAAAAGGTAAAAGAAGTTGGATAAAGAAAGCCATGAATATTTTGGTTTTTCATTGAAATAAATACATTTATTTTAGTGTATATGTTAATTCATAATCTTATTTTATTGATTATACTGGATGCATTGATTTCAATGTAGATGTATGATGTACATTAATTTCAAAGTAATTAGATTAATGGTGTGCATTGATTTTAATGTAGGCACAAAAAAAAATCCGACAACGTTCATTGATTTATATGTTACAATAATTCAACCAAAAATAAAATATACTTGAATTTTCATCTAAAATAAAATGTACACTTACCTAAAATATTTTCTTCTTGAAACTGTAAACTATTTTTGATTGACGACTATATTCATATTATTCCCACTTTCCATCATTAAGCATTGTTAATCACTTTCCATTCAAACGAGGTAATAGAAAACAACTACATTGAAACTTACTTGGAGTTAACACTACATAAGTCAATGATTGACTTTGGAGAATGTTACTAGTAATATTGGAGAGCAAGAGAGGCAAGATACGATGTTTACTATAATAGCTCAAGTTAAATAATTTAATAGTATATGATTTCAACCGTTCTTTTCATATGATCGATATGAAAAGATGACAAAACTAACAGGTGTGACATTAAGAACAATGGAAGAAAATAATTTGAGATTGATCACAATGAAGACTATTTGTAATTGACAACATTCTTATTATTCAAATTTTCTATAATTCAACACTATTCCATTGTAACTTTACATTCAAAATTTTTATTTCATCATTTTTCGTCATCCAAGTTATTACCAGTGTCTCATCTCAACAAACTGAGGTAATTGAGAAAATTTAAAATTAAAATGACCAAATGAAGTTTAGACATATCTAATGTTGATCATGTTAGCCCCTTATTAATTTCTGACAAGAAAACAAGGGGTCAAGCTGTCTTTAAGCTTTCAAAGAATGGAATCCTCCTGAAACGACATCATCCTTGAAACCTTTCATGATTCCCTACTCTTTAATCCCTTTCCCTCTGCTGTTCTGGAGTCAGTAAGTCTCACTGATTACTAAAAATATGTGCTCCAAAGGCCTTTATTCGCCCTTTGCATCCCTGCAGAATGTCCCTTTTTACCCCTTTTTTCCCCCTGTCAAAGTCCTCCTTTACCCTCAAAATCATACCCAAAATCCCCTTTGAATTCTACCCTTGCCCTTGGTTTGGCTAATTTCCCCTTTTATCCTCTTATCGTTCCCCTTCCCAATCCTTAAAATGCACTTAAAATGGGCTAAAACCCACTTTCAAACCTTATATTAAGGGCCTAGCCCCTTTTTTCTACAAGCCCCTTAACCATTTCCCCCATATGCCCCAGCGCTAAGACCAAGTGCTTAAGTCTTAACCGCCAATCGCAATCGAAGTGTCAGGCAGGCGTTTTTCCTTTGTTACAGTAGAAAAACTCCGATGTGATTGGCGTAAGTCTATAAGTCCCGCGACGCGTTGTGCACCGTTGATTCGCCATTTAGATCGAACAGCTGGCGCTTTATCGCACCCCTTCTTGGATCACAATCGTAAAAGTCTCCATGCCATCCCTTTGTTTTCCCCCGATTGCGATCTCTGATCTAACCCGCACCGTCGATCTGTGACTCCAATCCGACAGTGGAGCGTTAATCGCACTCCCCACCCCAATCGCAATCGCAACTTTTATGTGAAGCCTCCCGATCGCTCTAATCGCTATCCCTTCCGATTGATCGCATCGCACATTCTCCTGTTTGCGATTGCGATTACCCCCCTGATCCCGTTCTCCGATTGCAATTTCCGTATGGGCCCTACCTTGTACGATTATTCTCATCGCATTTCCGTTGCATTTCATGTATGTCCTTTGCATTTCCACCAAAGTCTAAAGTTTCGCATTTTGCATTAAAATATAAATTTTTCATATGTATTTCACCCATTTCATATATCATTCCACTGTTTGATCTCCATCGTTGATCTACACCTATAGACCATGATCAAATGGCCCACAATGCATTTCTCCACCAAACCCTATTATACACCGTATCATTTCATTTTTCACCGTTTTTATGCACAAAACACTGTTCCACCACCGTCGCGCCATTTTTCTCCCGTCCTCCATAATCTCCCCCGTATGCATGGATTTCATGACTAAGTACCGTGTTCTGCAGGGTTACTAGGTGCGAAGGGCCGCCATGATTACACAGTCCATATTACAGCGGCGAGATTTCATAGACAGAGGTGTAAATGAAGCAGCAGAAAGTTCAATGCACAGAAAACTAAGTCAGCAGGGCTTCACGTCGGCAGATGATTCTAAAGTACAAAGCGCCCATATCAGTTTTATTATTTACCGTGTTCCTGAAGATTTCCGCCTTGACCACAGTCCCAAGCTACCAGAGCAGCTGTTAATGCGGTATGGCAGACCATTCAGTCATTCACTTCACCATTTTTTTTATTCACCAGAGCACTGCACAGTACTGCAATCAAAGCACATCAGGACCATACCAAAGTAAATGGAAGCCGAAGAAGATCACTCTTTCGTTCCAAAAAGTACCAGGGTTTAATGCAGAGAATTAAAACAGAATGGGTTTTGGCCCTCTCTTTCTTTTCTGGGTTTAATGTTTCATTTAGTTTTCCACCTACCACCTATGTTCCTTTTTCAGCTATAAAACCGTAAAGAAACGCATGGTAAGGGTTCCAGATTTATCAGAAAATTGGTGCAGTAAGAGAATTTTGTATACATTTTGTTGAACTCTTGTATGAATGCTCAGAGCCCATAGGGTCTCAGTCAGGAGGAGTTCCATCTGTTAGAGAGGATTCTGGTCTTTTGTATTTCACAGTCTGTAACTCTTCCTTATGTGTTATTTAATATATCATTTCATTTCATCCATCTTTCCTGTATCATGTTTTGGAATGCGAGTGGCTCACTAATTTTTGGTATGGATTTATCCTAGTTGATATCGATGCTTGGATTAGTCAAGCGCTTTAAATATGGCTCATGCATGATATCATGTTCCATTATTCATCTAAACCGTATTTCTGCTATATTAGTTTCTTTGGGAGGGTGCTTTTAAAATGCTATTGTCATGTATGGATTCTTAGATTGGCAAGCCCATACATCGTGGTATTTTATATCTGGGTATCAGCTCAATGTTAGCTAATATCTCCTCAATATTTCCATCTGTACCATGCTACACCCTCTCCACAATTTATTTCTGAGGCATTTCATCATCTTCAACAAGAAGTCGCCTCAATTGTTCATGTTTTTATATTGGAGTTTTGCACGGTGCCTCTACAATATCCTTCTTTCTGTGTCAGTTTCTGAAGGTCTTGGTCCCATTCAGATGAATTTTCCTTGTTTTACAGGAGATAGCATGAGAGCTTGTTATCGATAACTCCCTCTGTTATACCATATGCTCCTTGCTATATAAGATGTCCTAGGCACTAGTCTATCACAACTCTAGGTTGTCTCTAGGAGTGACAACATCTAACATATTTAAAATCAAGCTTGATCCATCTTAACCCTAGATCTATCAAGTGTCAAGAGAGATAAAATATCTCAAGATGCAAACCTCTTTTTTGAATACAAAACTTGAGAAAAAATTTATACCTCGAGAAATTTTATCCCTATTAACGCTTAATAAATCCAAAATGAAAATAAATCTAAAATATTTATAATATTCACAAGTTATTTCTCTATCCTATTCATCTATATATATAATAAATATGGGAATGAGAAAATGTTTCAAAATGAACCATGAAGAAAATACATGTTTATTAAATGAATCATTAATTGAGACACCAATAAAGTATTAATTTAGTAAATGGCGTATATTTTTGTCAGTATTGTTATCTTGTTGTCACTAATCTAAAAACAAATAATGAATATGAGATAATGGTAGTATAATTTCCAAATTTCATCGATTCTCAGCTCCCATGTCTAGTTTTCGAGGTTTTGACATCCATCTTCTTTATACTCGGGATTAAGTATTTGAGAATATGTATACATTTTTATTTATTCCCTATGTTATAGAAGCTTGTTTTTTTTCTTATAGAGAAACGTAGTTACTCAATCACCTATGTACTAAATGTTTTAATTTATAATACTAATATTTTATTAATTTTAAATAAATAAAAAATTCATAAAATTTTAAAAATAATAATAATAATTTATTAGTTGAGAGTGCAAGCTTTTGTGATCCATAACATTTTAAACATAAATCTTCTGAGAAATCACATAAGAAATTTAAGAATATTTATGATTAAAATAATTTATTAATTAATTAATTATATATATATAGTATATATATACATATATATATATATATATATATATATATATATATATATATATATATATATATATATATCAAAATATTAATGTTAAAGAATTCAATGCTGAATGATTTTGACATCTCCATATATAATTCATGAAGTAAAAGACCCATTGAAGAACAATACCTTTCTATTTTTTAAATTGATTAATTTTGTATTTTTTTATTTTTATTTTTATAAAATATAAAAAGCTATGCAATTTTATAATAGCTTTTATTTTACAGTTGAGTAATAATTTATTTATGATAATAATTTGTAAATTTAATTATATGTGTGTGTGTGTGTGTGTGTGTGTGTGTGTGTGTGTGTGTGTGTGTGTGTGTGTGTGTGTAAATTTGTAGTAAATAAAAAACTAAATAATGATAATTACATAATATATATAGAGATTTACTTTGGAAACTTAAATTAGGAGACTAACAAATAGTTTACAGTTACGTGTTTAATTTGAATTATCAATTAAATTTATTGTTTACAATACAATATATAAGATCATGTGGTATCCAAAGCCCTAATCTAGTGACCCATATTATATTAAAAACTTAATTTCTTAACTTGAATTAGAAATCCATGGGTTGAAATACCATGTACCGAAAAATAAACGCAAAAAACTGCCCAAATTTTATCTAGGGGGTCGTCCCCTTTTGATCCCCTCGTTGCACTCAACACATGTGAATCACATGTGGGGCTAGTCATGAAAAAAATATAACATATACTCAACATTATCTCGCCTGTTTTTTTCTTTGCATATAGGAGGCCACATGTTTACCTGATCAACAATCCTGGGAAATAACTCCAATTATTTATCTACATCGAGAGAACTTCTCAATGCTCATAGACGTTGTTAATGAATTTGCAACATTTTTCAAAATGTCTACCATCACTAGCAACACCTTGATGTCTTTAATCATGTATCTCATACAAGGTCCTTTGCAAGAAAGATCTATTTTCTTTGGAACATGCATCTTAGTTCCTAAGGAAAGTGGTCTCCAGAGGGAACTCTTGAAGGAGTGTCATGACTTGCCTTATGCTAGCCACCTAGGACAACATAAGACATTGGAATTATTGGATAGAGGATACTTTTCAGAGCATATGAGGTGAGATGTAGAGGATTATGTCAAGAATTGTATTACATGCCAACAAGACAAGCCAAATACCAGAGTGCATGCAATATTTTTATAGCCTTTAATGATTCTAGATACACCCTTTATGAGTGTCTTGATAGATTTCATATCAAAAATTCATATGGTGAAAGGGTATAATGAGGTTATGGTTGTTATCAAAATTTTCTCTAAGTATACCATTATCATCATAATGAAGGCGTTGATGGCAGAAAAGCTCCTCATATATGTTGTGAAGCATTGGGGTCTTCTGTTGAGCATTGTATCAGAAAGGGATATAAGGTTTATAGGGAATTTTTGTACCTCATTGTTCAAGCTTGTGGTGACATAGTTCAAGCTTTCATCTACAAACATATTGATAGACAATGCATATTAACTTTTTATTGGAGGATTACTTGAGGCATGATATGAGAAATGACTAGGAAAATTGGCTAGATTTGTTTGATGTAGCAAAATTAAACTATAGTTTGTAGAAGAGTCCATCCATAAAGTAAAATATATTCGAGTTAACCAATGGTTAGATGCTAGTGAATCTGCCACATATGGTCATGCAGGGTTATCATGGAAATATTCCCTCATCCCTGAGATTCATGAACCAATTGCAAGAGAGGTTAGAGATGGCTTGATTAAAATTGATAGATGTAGCGGACATGATGAATAAGTGGGCAAATTAAGATCAAAGAGACTCAAAGTTTAATCTGGGTGATTTGGTCTTTGTCAGGATGACCCAGGAATAGTTCCCACCAATTATTGGGATGTTTAGATCGCTAGTACAAAGGTTTGAGGGACCGCTTATATTTATCAAGACGGTTAGTGATGTCACCTATATATTGGATTTTCCTTTCCATTTGTGGGCTTTCCATCCTATCTTTCACATCAATAAATTAAAGGCATGTTGAGTGGACAAGGATGATTCGAGTAAACGAGAGAAACCACAGGCACTCGCCTTAATTATTGATCATCTTAGGTATTAGCAACAATTGAAAGATGGGGTACTTTGTTTCAAGGAAGGATACCCTAGAAGAAGAAAACATATGGGAGACATGTGATTCACCTTGGACATGGGGGAAGAAACTTCAATTCGAGAGGAAGAAGCAACTAACGGTACCAAGATTGTTGAGGATGGCAATGTCTCATGGTGGGGGAGAATGTCAAGCCCTTGGGTGAGTGAGCACATCCACATCCCAACTAGGAGCATTGAATGTGTGGGCATCACACTTTCAGCTGAGATGGCATGGCGAGTTGGGCACAATGAGAAGTGCACACACCCAAACATGATGAATCAACTTGATGTGTTGGGAGCAAGAAGAAATACATGCCTAAGATGAGATGACTTGAGGCATTGTGCAAGTGCATGTGGGGCTAAGGCGAGGTGAAGTGGTGTGGAAATGGGCACACATTCCCCAGTTGTGTGATGATATGACAAGAAAACGACCCATGGAATGAGTTGTGCTGAGGATGAGACAGATGGAACAAGTCAAGTCAAACTAGAAAGGGAAATATGTAACCAATTGTGGGGTTGGCCCAAGGATAAATATGATGCAACATGTGGCGAAGTGCTAAGGGTCATACTCTTTTTCATTTCCATATATATATAGGAGGAAAACCAAATGGAGGCACAATATGACACAACATAACACAATATGGAACAAAATAAATTACAGAGTTAATTCATAAGACAAAGAATGAGTGGAACCACAACACAAGGAAGGATTTTCTTCATTTGGGATGAGCAATCACTCTTCCAACCATTCAGTTGGAAGGAGGACCGATGGGTCAAGTTTACTAGCCCAATTTGGGGCATGACTATATGAGATTGTAGAATGAGTGGTAGTGACTCAGGTGCACGTTTCTTGTGTTGTTATTATTGTATCAGTCAGGTGGACTGGGGTGGGGTCTCAATCTAAACCTATGTATTTGATGTAAAATTACAACTTTATAAAAAGTGTTTTGGGGGAAGGCTACAAGCTTCTCCTTTTATAAAACTTGGTGTACTTTTACATGAATGGATAAGTGTTTATAAGTGTTCATATATAGATTAATCTATTTACATGTTAATATAAATATTGACGATGAAGAAGACAATGATGCATTTGGTCTTAACTTGAGTTTGAGATTCTTCTAATAACTTAAATAAAACAAATTAAAGCAAGTGTTGATTTTTGAGGCATAGTTCTAGTGTAGTATTACCAAAGTGGTCAGGTTATCATTAAGAAACACACTGGTGTTGCATGACTAGAGATCATGAGCACCTAAAACCATGTGAAGTCTCTAAGGGCATGATAATTATGAAGGAGATTTGTATATTCTCTCATATTCAACATAGAGTTAAAATGTGGTATTTAAAAAATATATACTAATAACAAAAAGATAATTTATTCACACATCAATAAAATATTTCAATGTCCACCTTAATGAAAATAATTTTATATCAGCTTAATATATATGTAAAGAACAAAAAAGTAATTGAAAATAAGAAATTTCAACTTTAGAGAGATAGAATTTCATAGATTCATGGGTCCAACTAAACTTTTCTCAATGATAAAAAAATTCCCACTTTCCACCCTTGGATCCAACCCTTTTAAATATATACATTTTATTTATTATTAATGCACTAGTTTTAATGTTTTTATTTATTATAATTTTTTTTGTAAGCTTGGCAAGACTACATCTTCTTCATGTCCAATATATCACCCCCATCGGGACTGGGAATTCACATCAAGGAGTGTCTAATGAGAGCACCATCTACCCAAGATGGTGGACTTATTTATTATAATTTAATTAATATAATTTATTAAAATATTTTCTAAAATATATTAATTATTTATTAATAAAAAAATATATTATCTATCTATAGACATGTTGTCACATAATGTTACAATAAAAAATATTAAAATAATAATTTAAATTAATAAATTATAAATAGTAATAATAAAAGAAAGTAGCCCATGTGGTGTAGAGCAGTCGGTGATGGGGTGTACTCTTAAGGCACTCCGCTCTGCAAGGTCACCGGTTCGAAACCCGTGGGTGGGATAGGAGGAGAAAAAATGGGAAGATTAGGCTTAGTCCAAACTAGAAAAAAAAAAATAATAAAAGAAAGTAATGTCGACCATAATTAAAATACTTCAATTTTAGATAACTTAATATAGAAATATAAAGTAACATAAAGTAAAAGAAAAAAATTACCTTTTAGTATGAAGAATAAATGTAATTTCTTCACTCCTTAATATGGAGATGACCAAAAAAAAGTTAATTTACTTTTTTTTTTTTCTAAATTAAGCTACTTCTATTATATTATACAGATCCAAAAGTTACATTTCTCGTCCTCCGGAGTTTACAGGCCAATTCCGGAGGGAAGTTTCAGAAGCAAAAACTCAAAAAAGGGGCTGCCCCAGACGGGGAAACCAGCTCGTGAGTAGAGCAGAGAGAGTAATTGATAATGAGCTACCCATAGCGGGAAACCAGTTTGACAAGTTATAAGTTTAGGAAAAAACCATAACATTGGACAGTACCAAAACACTAGAAGTCTAGAAATAGCAAAAAGATAACTGGAAAAAGAGACGAGCACCCAACAATTAAGCTGATGGAGAGCTATCATTCTTTTCTGGAGGGAGGGGTGGCTCTTCCACAATCCTACATGCATATTCTGACTCGTCGTCCTCCTTCTTGGATGCGTGGGGTGTTGACGGAGGGTCTGGAAAAATGGAGGAGGCTGCAAGAGTGTTAGCGTTTGCATCGGTTCCTTCCTCGTCCGAGCTCGAACCTGCTTCGTTGCTAGAAGCTCTCTGCACTTGAAAGGCCTTCATTTTTCGTGTAGAGAAGGTGGGAGCAGACGAAATGGTGGATTTGCGAGGTATTTTCCTAGGGTGGAGGCCGGAGCTAGAGGGTTCAGAAGGAGAATTAGGAAGGTGGAGAGACAAATGAGTAGAAAGGTTGATGGGGTCGAGGACTTCTGGCTCTGCCCAATCCATAAAGAAATTCATCGTCCTACCCGCAGATGCCGAGGTGGGAGGCCTGAAGGAAAGACCCTGCCCTCTTGCTCTGCGGCATCTCATCGATGTCTTCTGGGCATGGTGGAGGATAGGGATTGAGAGGAAATCTGAGGAGAAGGAGCATCTTCTGGAGCAACCGTGGTGCTGAGATTCAAGGAAAGGCTACCAAAGGGAAAGGGAACAGTACAGAGGAGCCAAGGAATGGAGACACCAAGTGCATCTGCGCAGAGCCAAAGGGAGAGGCGAATGGCGGAAGAAGGAGCAGGGGAGGAAGATTTAAGGGCTATGGGAGGCGGCCAAGGCAGGACGGACAGAGTAAATGTGTAGCAGTCAAAGTTTAATGCAGAGGATATCGATGGGAGGCTGGCGGGGGTCGCGAGTAATTTCCCCATGCTTCGACATTTAAAACACTTTGGGCGGCCATGTGCAGGTGCATGGGATGCATAGGTGCCCTACCACCTAGCGCCCAAGTGGTGCCCTCTCTCATCGTCTATCACCCACATCCAGGAA
The DNA here is from genome assembly GCA_034641835.2 of Pinus albicaulis. Taxonomy (NCBI): domain Eukaryota; kingdom Viridiplantae; phylum Streptophyta; class Pinopsida; order Pinales; family Pinaceae; genus Pinus; species Pinus albicaulis. The sequence goes on along the minus strand of CM076575.1, from coordinate 427,670,184 downwards.
AGTTAATTTACATTTACTGTGAAGAAGAAATGTAATTTATTCAGTACTTAATATGGAGATGAAAAAAAATAGTATTATTGATATTACATGATGTGTAATTCATTCTACATTTAGTTTACATGTGATATTTAAAACAAGAGTATATTAATAATGAAAAATATTTCTCACATTTGGCTTTGTGATCCATAATTTATGTAGAGAGATGTTTCAGTGGTAATCACATAGGCAGAGATAGATATTTGTTCAACGACCTATGTGGTTCATCTTCATGGTAAATTGATGAAGAAAAGGGTTAACTAGTAGTTGGAATGTAACAGCTAGTTTGACCTGAAAGATTTTTTTTAGTTTAATTGTCAAATTTTCTTTTAATTTTTTTGTATTATATTATATTATTTAATATTCTAATAATATTTAATTTATATTAGTTTGACTTAAAGAACATATTTCATTAATTTTTTCTTAATGTTCTTCTAGTAATGTTAGGTTTCATATTATTTTATTTATATTAAAATGTATATTAAAATTTTAAAGGAAAAATAAGTTTATTTTTTGGGATTCAACTGCTTTAAGTAAGTGGAAGAAGTTGAATTGAAACTAGTGAAATGAAGATCACATAGCATCAATCATCACATAAGTGGGATTGAAACTAGTGAAATGAATCACATAGTGTCATTCATCACTTCTGGAACTTGCACCCGGTAACCAGGACTTCCCAAGAGGTCACCCATCCCAGAACTTCTCTGGCTCAAGCGCGATTAACTGTGGATTTTTCCCCACAATTAAGCCCACTTAGCTTGCTATCCCATTTGCAAAACCTTAGCAAGTATTGTGCCTCATGAACCATTCAATTAGAGCTCCCTTTACCCTTTGTATTTAAGTATGAGGGTTTCCGCAGTGCATTATATTAGATATCAATTTTGGGATTCAACTGCGTTAAGTATGCATTCATCTATGACCATTTCCATCAGAGGTAGTCGTAACTGACTAATTTCTCATGATTTTTTAATATTCCACTTAGCACTCATTGCATCGGGTGATGCTCATAGGGGTGAAGAAGTGAGATTGAAACTAGTGAAATGAATCACATAGCATCAATCATCATTTCCGGGGCTTGCACCCGGTAACCACGACTTCCTGGGAGGTCATCCATCCCAGGCTCAAGCGCACTTAGCTGTGGAGTTTCCCCCACAATCAAGCCCACTTAGCTTGGTTGTGGGCTTGATCTTTTAACAAATAATCTTCTCTTTTTTATCTTTTAAATAAAATTAGTTAATTAATATAGTTTAACATAAATAGAATAAATAAAATATAACAATATAATATTAATATTACTAATATATTATAATAGAAATGGATTAATGAAGTTTAGATAATATAATAGAAAATAAATTTTTCTTTTTTTCTTTTGGTCAAACTAATATGAAAAAATGAAACCAAATATAAAAAATATAATATTAAGAAACCAAAATTTGAATATTTGACTAAGAATACATTTTAATATAAAAAAAATAAACTAATCTTTTCTTTTCTTTTTTCTTTCTTTTAGGACAAACTAGTTGTTACATTCCAACAACTAATTAGCCCTTCTCTTGTGTGTGGGGTCTTGGTTAAGCGGTGATGAGGCGGTCTTTTATGACACTCATCATAGGTTCAATTCCCTTCCCTGATCGGTCTTAGTCCTACCAAACTTACAAAAAACAAACTAATTAACCCTTGAATGTCCATATTAAATAACATAATTTTATATGAAAAGTTTAATCTAAGTTATAAAAAAAATATTTCAATACCAAACTTACATAAAAAAAACTAATTAACCCTTCTCTTCATCTATTTATAATGGAATGCCATGATCTGATTTCTCATCAAGATCTCTCTACAAAAAAACATTTCTTAAAATGATTGAATGTCCATATTAAATAACATAATTTTACATCTACTTTATTTTATTTCTAATATAAAGTTGATATTTAAAATTTTAAAAATATCATTAACAAAGAAAAGTTTAATCTAAGTTATAAAAAAAATATTTCAATATTAGCTTGAATAAAATTTTTTAACATGAAACTTATAAAAAGAAAGATTGAGCAAATTGTTATTCATTATAGCTACTTTCTAATTCAATGTATGAGAGATATTTTAACATGAAACATATATAGAGAAAAAGATAAAATATTTTAACATGAAACCTATAGAAAGAAAGATAGAGCAAATTGTTATTCATTATAGCTACTTTCTAATTCAATGTATGAGAGATATTTTAACATGAAACATATATAGAGAAAGATAGAGAGAATTCTTATTCCATTTATAACCACTTTCTAATTCAATGTAAGAGAGATATTTGTAATTCTTTCTATGCTTAATATGGATTTGATATGTAATACTTACAAAATATTAATAATAAAAATAATTAAATGTAATGTGGAGAAACTGAATTATAAATAAAATATTTCATTTCAGAATCTATTAAGCTTTCAAAAAAAATCAAAAAAAATATTTGTATTTCAAGAAATTTAATCTTTCGCTTGATAAATTTAAAATTTCTTTCGCTTGATAAATTTAAACTAATGTAATAATATAATCCGTTCAAAACCAATAACAAATGCAAAAGTCCATACACACACACATATATGCTTTAAGAACATGTGAATTGTTGAGAACTTATGGCCAACTGGAAGGCAAAGGAGAAGATTTGTGGAGTAAGGGTTTTGAGAGGAAAGTGGCAGAAATGGTTGAATTGCAGCTACCGACAAATGTGACAAGAAAATTCAAAGTACTCTCCATCCGGAGCGAACTGCTCTCCAAGCCATCACAGAGTACTAGGAATGTGACAAGAAAATTCAAAGTACTCTTCAATCCGGAGTGAACTGCTCTTCAAGCTATCACAGAGTACTATGGGACAAGGATACCATGTATGACATAGAGCACAGTTTCGATTTACAAGAAAGGATAGGATATTTTGTAATATGAAGCGTTCACGGGTGCATATGACCATAAAAATACATTTGTGATGTGCCACTGGATGAATAGTGCGATCCACTGGTGTAAGGAGCCACCCGTGATCTGTTAAAAGTAACTAGCACTCTCACCATCCAGAGATCTCTTCGTACACCTCTTCAATCAAAATATGTCTCTGTTCATACATATTCCCCACGACATCAAATGCACGAACGTCTATGTTGTTTTCTATTTCTGTGTCTTAAATGTTACGTCAAACTGCTCTTTGTGTTTTCCCATGGTGGTTTTAGTGATACACTACACGTCTCATACCATTCAGAGGTGCCCTGTTTGATATATATTCATGTATATTGATTCACTAACTGGCCTTAATATCAGGGGGCTGTTGCTGTGTATCCATCCATCCATCGGTCCCCCTGTGTCCTGCTAGGTTTGGGAGAGGATAATGCGGTGCAAGCAGCAGCAGATCTTTTGCATTCTAGTTGTGTTTGTCAATTTGGGCTTCAGAAATTAGGGGAGGCGGAAGCTCAAATAAAGGGAAGAAAAGTTACCCCCTCCCCATCAGGTCCTGTAAATGGTATTAATGCTGAATTCATGTAGAGGCAGTTCATGAAATTGATGGATTGGGTGGGCACTCTCAGGCATTCTGTATTCAAAGCAGTCCAGAACTTCTCTCTACATAACAGTGGATAAGAATCCTGGTGTGGGAGATTTCAATGGTGCCAAGCAGACCTCTTGGATTTGTTGCCTCTTATCAATCGTGTTCGTCTAATAATTAAGGTCAATCACAATCACCGGGGGTACACGTATGTATCAACTCATCTCTATTTTTATTAATATCACTGAATATCGATATAAAACAGAGATGAGTTGATACATAAGCGTATACCAGGATTATTTTAGAAGTTTTGGTTGGAAATTGGGAAAAAATTTTGCTCAAATTGTAATATTTGGTTACTTGAAATGTGTTGTATATTTGGTTACTTGAAATGTGTTGTGTTTTTTTGTTGTATATATAGTTTTATTATTCTGAAAGATCTTTGAAGCATTCAGAATATGGAGACTTTACATTTTAAACTGGTGATTCAGAATATGGATACTACACATTTTAAACTGGTGACTCAGAATATGGAGACTTCACATTTTAAACTGGTGAAATTTCTGTAGAATTGCAATTTTTTTTTGAAATTATAACAAGAAGTTCAAAAACCTATAACAAGTAGAGTAAGGCTAATGTATTATATTTAAAGTGGTTTTTAAATTTAAATGCCACTGTGTTGCTGCAACAATCAGCCAAAGGCAATCAACTGGGCTCATCAGAATAATATTAGGATAAAAGATTCACGTTTCGATTGAATATAAATTCTAGTCAATTTTTTATTGTTTGATGAAATTTTGATATTGTGATATAATAAAGTTTTAAATGTTGTTGAGTTCATTTGGAGAATCGAAATCTATAATTTTAATGGATTTCATACTCAATTTCAACCCCAAAAAAGGTTGAAGGCCAAATGTGAAATTACATGGAAAATCTGTAATTTCAATGGATTTCATACTCAACTTAAACCAAAAAAAAGGGTTAAAGAAAGCAGATGGATAAACCAATATGAAAGCAGATGGATAAACGGATAAAATTGAAATACCTGCAACCAAGGTATTCATAACTGTGGAGGGAGGTGGTGCAGCTAATACAATGGGGAGATCCAACTGATACTCCAGGACCAAGAGGCATTCCCATTGGCAGTAAATTCTCTGCAACTTTTGCAGTTGATTCTATTTACTTCACTGCCAAGAACATCACCTTCAAGGTTAATAATTCTCATCTTCAAATTATATTCTTCATTCTCTTTACTTCACTGCCAAGAACATCACCTTCAAGGTTAACAGTTCTCATCTTCAAATTATATTCTTCATTGTTAGTATCATGTACTCACATTGTTTCTTTCAAGGCCTCTCTATCTGGAGTTGTTTCTTAGTTAATTTTGTTTCTAGTTTGGGACTGATTGGAGTAATGCAGAACACAGCTCCGACACCTCCACCTGGAGCAGTAGGAAAGCAGGTCGTGGCCTTCTGAATATCAGCAGAGACTGCTGCGTTTTGGGGTTGTAGGTTCTGGGAGCACAGGATACCCTTTATGACGATCAAAGTCGACATTAATTTAACGACTGCTATATTGAAGGATCCGTTGATTTTATTTATGGGGATGCTCTGTCCATGTATCAGGTGAGATTACTTATAACTGTATCATGCTAATAATTATTTCCTAGCTGTGGTAGTGTCTATGTAGCATAGCTCTATCTTAACCTTGGAATTATTATGCGCCCAGAGGCACTTCTTAATCATGTTTCCATACCCACAAACGCTTTGCATTTTGAATCCTCTGGCTCTGGGCGCATAACAGAGGATTAAGGTAAATAGAACTGTGATAGTTAAAAAATTGGGCTATCGGAATTGATTTGACATCTGGAATGTGGGCAAACTGCAGAGTAGGAAGATGGGTTTCCATATATCTCAATAGGTCTGATCACAATCTTCAATTTTTTTTTTTTGGCACCATGATTTGCAGGTTTCTTAAACTTTACTCTTATCAAGGACTGGAAACCCAGGGTATTCTCCAATCTGCGTCCTTCACATTGCAATTGTTGATGCCCAACCGGCTTGGGACTAGTGTATTTTTCACATTGCACGTGGGGTTTCCCAACAGGATTTGGACTAGTGGTGGGGAGCAGGGAGTTTCATATCCTTGGCTAGGGTTTAAATTTCACGGGCTTTGACTGATATCTTGACCATGTTCCATTTCATCCGGCATTTTTGAGGTATTCACAGAGGCACCAAGAAGTAGGGATTGAACTTGAGGCATCACAAAGTCATTCCACTGTAGGGATTGAACTTATGACATCACAAGGTCATGCCACTGTAGACATTTTATAAACCCGAGCCTACACATCCTACGTTTTGGTGCTTGCACCTCTTCTATCAACCTGGGAATTCCTAGACATTTCCCACAGTTCTGATCTCGCTTCACCCAAAAATTGCATGATTTTTGTCTCAGGTCCTTGTCCTTCTATGCTCGGGGGTAGTTTTATTTTCATGAAATCATTCCAGACTTTTGGTTGGAATACTTTATTGATAGAGGAAACTTGGACGGATTGATTGCAGGGGTGTCATGGAGCTGTAACAGCCCAAAAGCGAGGGAGCTTGTTAGAGGAAACCAGTTTCTCGTTTGTGAACTACAAAGTGACTGGATCAGGAGCCTTATATCTTGAACAAGCGTGGGGAACATTCTCTCATTTTGTGTATGCTTATACTTACATGGACAATATCATCGGGCCCAAAGGGTGGTACAAATGGGGTGAGCCCTCCATAGAATTGTCAGTTGCATTTTTTCTATATAATAAATCTGGGTTTCGTTTCATGATTTCTCTTGTCATATGCTATTTCTTTAATGAGACCTGGATGGTTTGTTATAGTGCTAATTTATGTTTCTGTACAGGACTCTCCTCTAAGGGCAATACAAGTGCACTGGACGAGGGGCAGAGTTTCGTGGTCTCGGGAGTTGACATATGAATAAGCCAAGCCCTACATTGATCTCAGCTACATTGATGGAGATGAATGGATCAGACTGAAGATTGATCGGTTCCTAGAAAAGTATGTTGGTGATATTGTACTATTATGCATACAACTTCTTCTTAAGGACCAAGTTCTACTTAGGCACAAAACTTGTACTATGATGTATACAAATTCTATACCTATACTAGTATTCAGTGACCATACCTTCAGTTCTAAGACCTATACATGCAATTTGTTGTGAAGGACCAAAGTTCTTCTTAGGCACCAAACTTGTACTATTGTACATACAAATTGAATTTGAATACCTATACTGGTGTTCAGTGACCTTGCCTTCAGTTGAAATAACTCTCCGAGCTATGCTTAGGCCGGCCGAGGCCAAGCCTTAGCTATGCTCAATCATATCACCAGCCTTTTAGAGAAATCAGGTAAGACTGGCCCAAGAACACCCGTTAGCTATGCTCATCTAATATTCAGTGCTTCTTCGGTGAAGTGACTGATGACTTTTACTTGAGTTACATAAAATCTATAACGTAGCTCAGTCATGAAAGGACTTAGTGTTACTTGAGCTCTGGATTTGATTTTAGACCAAGCTTCCATGTATTTGGACCGACAAGTTTCAACGTCATCTACTACGAAAAATATTTTTTTCACTCAAAATTAGAAACGATTAATTTTTTCTCATGAAATGATTAAGTAATTGGTACAATGAGATGTTTTCTCCTTACTAGGTTTCAAATGGTTTCAAATTCCATGGAAACATTTTTGACCCCTTGTGATAAAACTCAAGGAGTAAGTTCCCTACCCTACTCCGCACTCAATGAGTATGAATAGGTTCCCTCCTCTACTCCGGGCAGAAAGAGAAAGCTACCCCACCCTACTCTAACTAATTACCCATAAAAACATTTCTAGATGCCACTCATTCTTTGGTGTACCATACGTTTCTTTATTGTTCAGCACCTCTTATGCACTTGGAGCTAGTGGTCACTTATACCGATTTATTTGCTTACTTAACCTATCATGTTGGCCTTGGACAAGTCTACTAACTGTTGAGGCACTCGCATACAAAATACTGCTGATAATCAGAGCTATGATCCTTTGTGCCTCTGAATATGCTATAAACTAAATCAATTAATTGAAAAAAGAAAAGAGAGAGCAATGCCATCAACTAGCTGCACATTATCCTTATATGACATAAATATACTAGTAACAAAATTGCAAACTCCTCTGTTTTAGGGTTCTGTCTGGATTGCCAGAAAGTCTGATCTTGGCTTGGGATGGTCCTCATTAACAGATTGATAGAACTGGGGACTCCGTACTTGTTGTTTGATTCCCTAGCTCTTGTCCAGTAGAGCTAGGGATTCCATACATGTTGTTTGTTGTTTCCGTTCTTGTCCAGTGGGTGGATGAAGGATCTCTGTATTTTTCTTGGCTTGTTGGTATTTAATACACTCTGCCATAAGTTCTTTGAATTTGGTATCTAAGATGGATGAAGATTTAGTGAGTGGAGATGAGAATGAAATAGAAGTATCGGGTTTTGAATAACTTGACAATCAAGGTAACATTAATAGTGTCAAGAAAAGCCAGCTTCATGTTTAATCTCTTCATTGATATGGATTTGGATTTGATGAAATTGAGAGAAGATTGGTTGAAATATAAATTTAATTATAAATTAATGATGAAACAAGATCCAAACATGGCATTTAACTTTAGAATATAATATGGTGTTTCATATTGATAATCTCTTCATGGATTCGCTGAAGTTCAAGGCTACATAATGCCGTGGCTGAATATGCATAATTCGTGTGCAGTCTGCAGGTTCCGATGTCCAGAAAGGAAGAGGGGGGTTGCATTGGGTACAGCCTGTCGTAGGAGTCAACGTCGGCCGAAGAGAACACGAGAATTCAGCAGCAACTGCGACATTGAAGAAGAGCGGGGCCTGTGTGGTTAGCTGTCTTTGGGGTCGCCGTTGCGGGTTATGGGCCTTGAATCTCTGTTTGCTTGGAGTACCTCTAGGGTTTCTGGTTGCTTAGAGTATTGTAAGATCTCGAACAATTAAAAATAGTGAACGAGTGCTCAGCGCTGTACCTGAAACACTCATAATCCAAACATATAACATTAGATATCTAAAATAAAAGAAATACACTCATAATCCAAGCATATAACATAAGATATCTAAAATAAAAGAAATGCACTCATAATCTAAGCATATAACACAGGGTTGCGGGGAAGCGTCCCCCTCCTTCGTGCTCCGTGCGGGAGTGTTTTGGGAGTGTTCAGAAACGCGCTTCCGAAAACGCTTTTTGATGGAAGTGTTTTCAGGAGCGCGTTTCTGAATCTATTAAAACACTCCCTACCTTTTCGGGAGCGTTTCTGGAAACACTCCCAAACGCTCCCTGGAACAAAAAACGCTTTCCACTGGGCGGAAATTTTTTTCAATGAAAAAAACGATTTGTTTAGGGCCAGAAATGGGTTTTAGCGCTGATGTGGAGGTAAGGGAAGCATTGACATTTCATGGTAATGTTAAATTCTTAAAGTAAAAGTCATCATTTTACTTAAATTTTTAACATTACCATGAAATGACTCAGGATGTTTAAGAGTGGTTTCGACCTCATTGGATTTCATATGGAGAAACTAGAATTTTAGGTTTCACTCAAAATTCAGCAGACTTAATGGTTTTCAAGGTTTCATGGTTTGGGAATTTGCAATGTTTCCATTTGATTCTATCATGTGTAAGGGTATGATATTGGCATTTGATCAAGAGCATGAAGTCCTTTAAGAACCTTGATGTACCCTTCAATCAAAGGAAAACAACTGGTTAGGCATGCTAATATTTTTCTACCGCATTTTATGGTTGAGGAGATGAACCCTTCACTCAAACCAAAATCATTGGTTAGGCATGTTAAACTTTTTCAATTTCTATCATGTTATAAGGTTGAGCAATCCAAGTCTGAAGACTTTGAGCTAGATGATGTTTATGTATCTCTTGTTGATGATCCTATTTCTAGTAGCGATGAATCAATGATGAGTTTCATGAGAGACCATGTTGCTCAGTGATTTGTAGTTTTGATGTCTATTTTTGCTACTACTACTACTACTACTACTAAAGTTGTAGAGGAGTTTTAGGAGTCCTCAAACTTTGAGCCATATTATTTATGTAGCTCATGTTGATGATCCCTTGTCTAATAGTGGTGATGATTTTGATCATGATGAGGAGTGATCATGTTGTTGATCACTAATATGTAGTCTTGTATTATGCCAATGGCCTCATAGCTTGTAGCATTGTTTTTGGACTTTATGGGCCATTTGGAGCCTCATTGCTTATGTATTTTTCGATGATATGTATTGCACTCGATGCCATTTTGATATATCCACCTTTGCATGGTATATAAATGAGCAAACTTTGCATATTTTGTCTCTATTGGCTTGGAATCATGGTTGCAAATCTTAAAAATAGTTTTTTTTATTAAAAAATAATTATTTAATGTATTTTTTTTAAAACCGGTTCATTGAGATCTGACCGCTCCCGGTTAGAAACCCAGTTCATTAGGTCCACCGGTCCGGTCACCGGTTCCGGTTTTAATAACTATGCTCACACAAATCCAGAAGTACAAGAGGGGTACATGAAGGCATTGGACAAGTTGGTACCTGACAGGGAGGAGTGTGCTAGATTGTGCCTTGAATTAGGCAAATACTTCAGTTGCATTGCTAACTTTGGTTCTTTCCATGCAATGGAAGATAGGGACAGATTTGATGCTATCACATGGTGGGAAGCATATGGCGGCATGGGACTTTTGCCAAAGTTGGCTAAAAAAGTTCTCTCACAGGTTGTGAACACTTCTTCTGTAGAGAGGTGTTGGAGCACCTACAGCTTCATACACAATGTGAGAAGAAACACGCTGAATGAAAATTGACCTGAAATCTTGGTTTATGTGCATTACAACTTGAGGTTGTTGAGCCATTACTATGATCGGGCAAATGAGGATCAATCATACATAGTCTGGGACAACAACCCAGAGGATGATAATTTGGAGGACGACACGGTACATATGGAAGAATTGGAAGCAGAACTTTTTAGGGATGATGATGAAGCATCAGTAGCACCGCCACACACAGGGCCAGTCCCACCATCTACTGGTAGCAGTGCGGGTGCCAGTGCCAGTTCTCGATATCACACTATTGTTCCTTTGCAGATCCAGCCTCCACCTTCTAGTCATGGTCGTGGTACTCCTGAGAGTACTAGAAGACCACCATTTCCTCGTGGCTCGCACAAATTAGACATTTCTCATGGGCGTGGCAAGGGGCTAGCCAGTAGATAAAATAGATTTGTTGTTTACTAGTCTTTTCTAATTGTTGTTGACAGTTGAACAATTGAAACTTGACTCTTTCATATATTTAATGACAATTTAAGTTTGAAGTTTGAATTTGAAAGGTGAAACTTTGAAGTTGGCATTTATAAGTTTACTGTTTACAAGTCATTATGAATTATGAATATGATGCTTCATGAAAGTTATATGGTGATCAATGAATCACTGATGATAAATGTTATATAATATCAATGATGATAAATGTTATATATTGAATTTTGAAATCAATGAATCAATGATGATAAATGTTATATATTGAAATTTGAAATCAATGAATCAATGACGATAAATGTTATATATCAATGATGATAAATGTATATTGAATTTTGAAATCAATGAATCAAAGATGATAAATTTTAGATATTGAAATTTGAAATCAATGATGATAAATGTTATATATTGAATTTTGAAAGCTTGAAACCTTCAGATTGATGATTCGCGAGACTCAAGAGTCAATATGTTGTATGCTTCCAACTTGGGGGCGTGGTTGATGAAGATTATAACTTCTAGATGATTGATGTTATATGATTCAATCTATGTTTTTATGTTTTTTATGTCTAATTCATCATTCTATATGTTTTTGTTGACATATATGCATCAATATATATATATATATATATATATATATATATATATATATATATATAAACGCTCTCGGAAATGCTCCGGACCGGAAGCTTCTAAAAATGGTGCTCCTGCTCCCGCTCCGCGTTTTCGCTCCCGCTCCCAAGTAACCTTGATATAACATAAGATATTTAAAATAAATGCAGCCCTTATTTATAATATTGCTGTAGGAAATAGTACATATTTATACAATAAATTTCAAACCCTTGCAATAGCATGCACAATTTTTTATCAAAAGAGAAACCAAACCAAATACACTAAAGCACAATAGTAGACTTTCGATGGATAAACTCCAATTATATATTGTCAATTCTTATCATTTTTATAGGTTTGATATATTCTCTAGAAACTTTATTTTATTGTTTTATTATGGGTTAATACCATGGGCAAATACCACAGTGAATACCAAGAGCTGATTTTGTCAGCTTTAACCATATACAAAAAAATATATATATTACAAATATCTCATGGTATTTATTTTCTATCTGATTAGAATATCTTCAGAAATATATTTTTTTCTCAATATCATAGGAAAATATCACAATGAATACCAAGAGCTGATTCTGTTCACTTTAATCATATTAAAAATATATATATTACAAGTATCTTCTGGTATTTATTTTCTAACTGGTTAGAGTATCTTGAGACATTTATTTTCTTCTCTGTCAGAGTATGTTCTGGCTATCTATGTATCTTCCCACCTGGCCATGGTGCCTTTTTTTCATTTTCGGGTGCATTCAAGTGAGTCAAACCATTTTTCAGTGGTTTTTCTTGACTATTTTGACGATGTGACTGATGAGATTTGTTGGAGCATCTCATGTGTATTTAAGCAAGTCAAAGCATTTTCTAGTTGTTTTTCTTGACTATTTTGCATGTGTGCTTGATGAGACTTCTCAAAATATCTCCAGGTGTACCCAAGTTAGTCAAAGTATCTTCCAATTGTTTTTTTATGTCCTAGTCTAACTAGACTGCTTTTTTGCCCTGAAAATCATAGAAGTTATGGTAAGATTTTAAGAAAATTTGGGAGGAATTTTTGTAAATCTAGGATATAACTATCAAATTTCAATATTTTGGGTACCCTAGATGTTTTTGATGGTGCTGAATCCATTTTCACCTTCAAAAACATGATTCAAACACTGCTACTGCAAGTTTTTTTTTTTGCCCAGATTCCAGCCATTTTTGGTCGTCATTCCTACGCCTCCATAAACAACTCCTTTTTTATTGATTGGCTGCCATTTTTTTGGGTTTATTTGGTGCCCTGAGAGGTTTTTGGTGCCCATGTGTCCCTGGCTATCATGTTTCATTCACAGATTATGTAATCAATTTCCATTTTAATGAAAATTGTTGGTTTTTTCCATCTAGAAAAAAATATAACATCTTTTTCTCTCATTTCAAAACAATTTAAAATTGTATGACATTTATAAAAATAATAATATATATAAAATTTTAGAGTTATTTTAGTAAGTATAGAACTATCTTAATTTTGGATTTACCAAAAGTTCTGTGAAGTCAAATCTATCAAAATGCAAATATATTTTTGAATGGAGTTGTCTACGGAGGCGGAGGAATTGCCCGAGCAGGCAAAATTGACCGGAATCCGAGCAGTTTTTTTTTTTTAAGAAACCTTGCACCAACATTGTTTGAATCATGTTTTTGATGGTGGAAATGAATTCCGCACCATCAAAAACCTCTAGAGCACCCAAAATATTGAAGTTTGATAGCTATAACCTGGATTTACAAAACTCCCTGCCAAATTTTCTTAAAATCTTATAGAAATTTCCATAATTTTAATTAGATTAAAACTTTTTGAATACAAAATTTGAAAGAATGTTTACATTTAAAAAATTTAATCTTTTAACACTCCATATATTCAAAATTAGAATATAAAAATATTTATACCTTAAAAAAATTTATACTTAAAATAAATATATATTAGTTTTAATAATACTATTTATTTTATATAATAAATAAAGTTCTCACACAAATACAATTTTCAAAATTAGTTTTTAAGTATGTTATACATAACATATAATTTATAATAAAAAAATTAAAGTTTAGAAAACAAAAATATATTAATTAAATTTTAATATAAAATTTTGAGATATTAGAGGTAAGAATGAATATATATATATATATATATAATAATAATAATAATAATAATAATAATAATGTTTTATATATAAATTTTAAAATATAGTTTATTATAATTATTAAATTTTTATATATTTATTATAATTAATATAGATTTATTTTACTTCTGATTTATTAAGGGTTAAAAGGTTAAATCTCTCAATATATATATCTTTTTTTCAATGTAAAATTTGAGGAAATGTTTGTCAAAGAGATTTGATTCGTCTCAATTCTTGATAGATTCTAAGTTAAGACGAATCTATGCTAGTTTTGAGCAACACACTCATAAAATGTTTTAACTATAAGTAATTTTTTGATTTGTTTTATATAACATATGCATAGTTGAAATTAAAATATTTTATTTATAATTCAGAGTCTCTATATTAAAATGTTAATATATGTGAATAGAAAACACATATCCATAAAATATAATCTCTCTAATATATATATATATATATATATATATATATATATATATATATATATTAGAGAGATTATATTTAATTGGAGAGATTTTATATATATATATATATATATATATATATATATATATTCAATTTTTATTATGAAATTGAGATGTAACACACATATATATTTCATGTTAAAAAACAAAAAAATAACAAATTTTCCTCATACTTTGAATTACTCTCTCTCTATATATATATATGACAATTTCTTATTAGAAATGAAGAAATTACAAATTTTCCTCATATTTTGAATTACAAAGCACTTATTAATGAAATAAAAATTCTCTTGTTTTTTTTTCTTTTTCCATATATATATATATATATATATATATATAATTCATTTAAAACATTTTTTTGGCCATTAATATCTTTTAAATGCTATATATAAACTTCATTTTGTTGAGAGATGCTCTATAACCCGGTATAAGGGAGATGTGTAGGTTAAAGACGTTAGATATAAGTATGTCAAAAAATTTTAACGTTTATATGTTGGCTTAATTAACATTATAAATTTATAATATCTATCTTAAAATTACATTTATATAAAAAAAAGAAACATGACAGAATGAAGTCAAAGGTAGCTAACCATCACCATGGCCCGCGACTCTCCCTTGACAATGCCCATGATGTTATCATGGTCATGACACATATACAATGCACTCATGACCATGACAACCCCTATGGATGACACCCGAACAAGAGTTCACTTTTTTTGGAAATATATTTATATAATAAAAACAAAATCCTCTCTTTTAGTCACACAAAATCACACAAACCTCACATCTCCAAAGTAATTGAAGCTCGAGTGATAGATCTTCATTGTTAGAAATTTGGGGAAAACAGAGTTAGCGCAGAGCCTTGATATATTTTAGCATCATCGAAAGTCAATCATTGTGACTTATGGATTGGAGGATTCCTAATAGCATTCTTGGCTCGGATGTAATATTCATTATATCTATGCGTAAAATATATTTGGGCTCTACGCCAACTCTGCACAATTAGGGTTTTTCATAGAGATTTAGGCATAAATGAAGGTTGTTATTATGTGGAAATTATGGGTCTCAGAGCTTCTGGTGTATTGATTTTGTTTAGGCACTAAATGTGAAGATTGTGTGGATCTGATTAATTTCCACAACAAAGTCACAATTCTAAATGCATTGCTACAACATCATGAGGAAGGATGGAGTCAGGAAGCTACAACATCAGGATATAGAAAAAAAATTGGTGCATTATTATAAGGATCTTCTGTTGGAGGATAACTGAGGAATGTTGAATTTCCACAATCTTGGGTCTAGGATAAAATCTTAAAAAATCTAATGTTAGCAAACCAAGAATCTCAACAGAACTACTTTGCACAACGGAATATAAATAACAGTAAATCACATATGCACATAATATAGCCAACTTTAAACAATTTTTCAACCCAACTTTGTTATATTAATCCAACTGATATAATACAATAGTCTAGGGCTCCCATACCAGGAATAATGACCTTCATGCATCCACTAGTAAAAGATACAAAACAAGATACTTTGACCATCTGGCTATTGTTAGATGATCCAAATATATTAATGTAAAGTTAGGATAAAATATTTATTAAATTAGAATATTTAATAAATATTAGAGAATAAAAATATTTATTAAATTATAATATTTAATAAATATTAAGAGACACTTAGAAATAGAATATTGTTAGCAAAGATAGGACTCTAGAATTGAGTCGTATCTTAGGCTCTAAAATAGGAATAAAGTTAGTAGATTGGATAGAAGATCATTTATTGTAAATGGACACTTGTTATTTTTTCAAGTGATCCATAACCAAATTAAGTTAGGACATATAGCTTATAAATAGGTTAGTCTCCTAATTGCAATTTTAGTAGAAGTTTACATTTGTAAACTCCTGCAGCTTTGTATGTAATTTCTTTTCCATCATCAATAAAATTATGTGTCTGAGGACACTTCTGCCATTAGCTATAGTGCACTCTCTTAGCTCCTCTCGATCGTACCCTATACCTATCCAGTCCTTCGACTCTCGATTTGTAGCTCTTGCCTCTATCAATCCTCCAAGTCTATCTGGCCACTGAACCTTGACTGCCAATCTGCTCACTAGTTGATCGTTCATCCACCAATGCATCAACACATCGAGACTCCTGTCGAGTTGTTCACAACTCCACCTGTGAAAAAATCTCAATCTTCCCACTCATGCTCTTTAGCTACTCAGGGACTTCATCCCACTATGGTCTTCCTGCGTTGCTCCAATGAAGACCAACATAGGGCACGAAGAGCTGCCACCTATCACTGCAAGATGTCCATCTCCCACAATGAACACGGGCTGGGAGGATTTCCCATCATCTGTTGTAGAAGTCATTCTCCACACACAAGTTTAGGGCTTCTCAACTACTCCTCTAGTTCGTCAACCCTTGAGCTCAACAATTGCCTCTCTAGCAACTGCTTTGATCCATAAAAGTGTTGCACATCAAGCTCCAACTTGGACACTATCCCGCTGTTCTCCAGCACAACATAAGTGCCCAATCATGTCCACACTTGGTCCACTCTCACGCTGCCCTCCAACAATCCAATAGTGACCAAGTACATGTAGCATATGCACCTAGTTAGGGCATCCTTACACCTAGGATACCCTTACACATGGCTGCCCACAGACTTCTCCACATCTTCCCTTTGCTCTGCAATAGAGGAGCTATTGCACAAATCTAGGCTTCAATCATCAACAAGGTGGCATCTACAACTCACTATAGCTGCCTCCTTTATCCTTGATTTATATGCATCCTGAAAGACTGGTTAGGGCACACTACCAACCGTAACTCACTTTTCCAAACTTGTGTGAACTTCCCCCTTAGGCTGCTCCTTTTCATTGTCCAATTATAGGTGACAAACACCACTTTAGGGTGAGGATGTTCCTTAATTTCCCTACAACACTTATGCACCAAACAACATTAAGAATGTTGCCCTTTTATATGGAGACACCCTCTATTCTACTGCGCAATCACCTCCAGGAGCTGCAACCTAAGAGACAAAACTATTTTAGGCTTAGTTTCCCTCAAAACAATCCCTTACTCGTGCAGCTGAGCTACACTTTTATGCAGCCATGTAGACAGAGATACATCACACAATTTATACACTGAAATACACTACAAAACTTACCTTTCTTCACTTCTGGACTAATGTTCCTGTTGTCACCTTGGATTCTTGGTTAGGGCTTCTAACAATCCTTGTTAGGACCCTCCAATCATCTCCTAAGGCCTCCGACAGTTTCGGCCTTCCCTTCTAAGCTTGTTGCTCTAACACGCTATCCTTAAGGCTAATTCCTAGCCCCAAAACTCTCCAACCAGCCCTCTCAATACTTCAAAACAGGCCTCGGTCCCTTGTTGTAGCAGACAATGCCCTAGATCACAGTAAAGCAGCCCTAAAAATTGTCACAAGTATCCCATATCTCCCTTACACAACTCAACCCTTGTTGGAGCAGGGTCCCCTGCATGCAATTTTGATATATTTTTGTAATATTTTGTAATAGTTTGGTCTAGTGTAGGGGCTTTGGGACGGGTCAAAGCCCAAAATGAATTGTAATGGGTCAAAGGGTAGACTAAGGGTCAGCGAACCACGGTTTGCGAACCATAGAGTAGCGCAGGCTAAAATAGTTTAAATAGATGAATAAGATCGAGTCTAAAGGTAAGTTTGATTAAGTCTGGATGTGAACGTTGGATTTGTGATACTTGTTGTGCATATTGTCTAGGTAAGGGCTCCTATTGGCTATGTGCGCGGAGACCCTAACTCCTGCTCGGTGTGGACCCCGCTAGCTGTGTGCGTGGGTGTATGAACGAGTCTGTAAGTGGAATATGAAGCATTAATGAATGAGAAGACCTTTTGCTATATCTCTGTGTTTTGTTATGGGTTGTTGATTTCCCAGTTATGTCTGTGTACTAAATATTGTTATTTAATTGATGCGCACGTGGATGTGATACTTGAAAGAGTAGTGAATGCATAGATCTGGTTATGTTTGGTCATATTGTTCTGTTAACTTGATTTGCGGGCTTCACATAAGTTATTCAGTCGAGTGTATTGTTAAGGGTTTCTGGTTAGGGATTCCTTGACACAGGAATGTTCTAGATCTAAAGGCACCCGCTTCATTCAACTCTCTCTATCTCTTAGGGTGCGAAAACCCGGTTCCAACACCCTCCCATACTACTTTGGGTGAAACATTTACTTGCGAAAGAATTTCATTGCCGAAAGGGCCATTAGTACAGTGGTTTGTTGGTAAAACTCAAGTCTGAACATGGGTCAGGACCCCTCAAACCAAAAAATGGTTACGTTACGTCCTTAACATGCTTAGGATCCCCTATTTTGGGCGATACCCCATTACCAGCTTCTGCATTCGCTAATTGTTGACCCTGATCCACGATGGCGCACTCTGGATCCAAGGAAGAATTCCAATTGATCACTATGGCGCACTAATCCATAGGATCACCGGCCTGCCTATGAGGGGGCCCCATCCACTAAAGGGCTTTAATAAGAGTACCGAGCTAAATGTTGCCAACAAAGTAAAGGAGAAATATGCGGTTCAGTGGGACAAATAGGGATTTTTGGTCTAGACTATCAATGATCAGGTGGTGCATGCGGGCACCCTGATCCTGGGATGTAATCTTATGCGGAAATGTCGGCCAAAGACAATTCCGGTGCATGTCATTGCCTTGGTGGAAAATTGCGAAAAAGGGGTACTCTATAACTAGTCTCAATTCCTCCATGAGCATCTTCTGGAGAACGTGCACGTCACAGGAAATGGGGAAGTCATTCTTCTATTCATGGCTTCTATTACTGTATTATTGATTGCTCTGGTTGCATGGGGAACCCTGGAGGACACAATCCTCCCTGAAATCGAGCCTGGCCTCTGCGAAGGGGCACGTTACACAAATTTATGGGATTCAATGAATGCAAAGTGGGTCGAAGAAAACAATATTTTCTGGGTTCTTTTGAGTGGTGATTTTCATGTTGGTAATAAAACACAAAACTTAGATAAAAAATATATATATATAAAAACAATAAAAAAACCAATAAAAATGTAAAAAAAACAAAATTAACTTGTAAAAATAAAAAATTTAAACAAAAATAAATAAATAAAAAACAAAAAAAAAACAAAATATTCGAAAATTATATCAAAAGAAATGACAAAATTTGAAAAAAAACCACATAATTTAAAGAAAAAAAATAAAAATTAATCAAAAAAATTTAAAAAAAAAACATCAAAAACATTTTTTTCTAAGTTATTAAAAAAAACCATATAATTAAAAAAAAAAAAAAAAAATTAAAAAAAATTTAAATTACAAAATTAAAATTTAGATAAAAAAATAAAATACAAAAAAGAAAAAATTAAATTTAAAAATTTAAATTAAAATAATAATAAGAAGAAGAAAAAAAAATACAAATTTTAAAATTAACAAAAAAAACAAATTAAAAAAAAAACACAATTTAAAATTGAAAAAGAAAATTAAAATAACAGAACTAAAATAAAAAAAAACTATCATTAAAAAAAAAAAAATGAAAAAACCACGTGCAAATAATTAAAAAACAAATATCCATAAATTTACTGTTTTTTTTTAAATGAAACAATTTATAAATTTTAAAAATGAAAAACTAAACAAACTAAAAGATTAAAAAAAAATTTAAATTAAATTAAAATATATATATATATATATATATATATATATATATATATATATATATATATATATATATATATATATATATTGTGGCGGCGCGCCACCGGCCTCCCGCCTGCAGTGGCTGGGGAGAGGCCGCCGTCGGGATGAAGCTTCGATTCCGGAATCGCCCTTAAGGCCGATTTCCGGAATCGCCTTGCGCGGGAGGCCGATTCCCGGAATCGCCCTCCCGGGGCAGGAGGCCGATTCCCGGAATCGCCCTCCCACGGCAGGAGGCCAATTCCCGGAATCGCCCTCCCACCGCGGGAGGGCGATTCCCGGAATCGGCCTCCCACCGCGGGAGGGCGATTCTCGGAATCGGCCTCCCACCCAGCAGCTGGCCTCCGCTGCCACCTAGGCGGGAGGCCGATTGGCGGCGCCACCACGATCAATTTTTTTTTTTTTTTTAAATTTTTAATATATATATATATATATATATATATATATTTTTTTTTTTTTTAATTTGATTTTTTTTAAATTTTTTTTTTTTTTGTTTTTTTGTTTTTGTTTTAATTTAATTTTTATATTTGAAATTTAATTTGTTTTAATTTTTTTTCAATTTTATTCATTTTTTTTATTTTTAATTTTTTTTTCTAAATTTTGTAAATTTTTTTTTTTTTTAAATTTATTTAATTGATTTTATTTATTTATTTATTATTATTAAATTTTATGTTTAGTTTTTTCATTTAATTTTTTAAAATTTAGTAAATTTTGTATTTTTTTTAAATTTATTTGAATTTAATATTTTTTTTTTTAATTTTTAATTTTTTATTATTATTATTTTTTTAATTACATAATATTTTTTTATTTTATTTTATTTTTAAATTGTGTATTTAAAATTATATATATATATATATATATATATATATATATTTTAATTAAACTTAATATTTTCAAATTAATTTGTATTTGTATTTTATTTTTTATTTAATATATTTTTTTCAATTTTTCAATTTTAATTGATTTTAAAAAAATTTTAACTTTTTATTTTAACAATGTTTTCTTTTTTCTTTATATTTAAAATTTATATTTTATTTCAAAATTTATTTGTTTATTCATTTATTTATTAAAATTTAATATTTGTTTTTTTTTTAAAAATTTAATAAAATCTAATATATATATTTTTAATTTAAGTTCATATATATATATATATATATATATATATATATATATATATATATATATATATATATATATATGTATTATTTTTTATAATTTAAATTTAATTTATTTTTTAAAATCTATTTGTTTTTTTAATATATATATTTTTAATTAATTTTTTTTTTTTTTTTAATTTTTAATTTCAATAATGTTTTTTTTTTTAAATTTTTATTTTATAGTTTTAAATTTATTAAAATTTAATATATTTCTTTAAATTTAATTTTTTATTTTAAAATTTAGTTTTTTTTTAAATAATTTAATAAACATTTTCTTTTTCTTTTTTAAATTTAATTTCTATATTTTATTTTTTATAATTTCTTTCCTTTTTTAACTTGTTTTTTTTTTTTTAATTTAATATTTTTTTTTTTATTTCTATATATTTTGAAATTTTAATCTTTAAATTTTTTTAATTTTTAATTTTTTTTCTTAAATTTTAGGTTTTTTTTAATGTTTGAATTAAATTTTATTTTATTTTTTTAATTTTTTTTTATTCCTATATATTTTTAAATTTCAAGCTTTAAAATGTTTTTATTTTTTAAATTTATTTTTTTCTTAAATTTTAGGTTTCTTTTAATGTTTGAATTTTAAAAATAAAAAAATGTTATTTCTATTTTCAAAAATGTCAAAAATATGACACAATTTTTTTTTTTGTTATTCCAGCATCAATTGGTTTTGTTTTGAGGGTGTTTTTTCAATTCTTTTTTCAAGAAACAATTTTGTTTTTAGCATATATTTATAAAATGTTGAAATTTGACCTTCAAAAAAAACCAAGTGTGTTCTGGAATACACTTTTTTTGTTTTTGGGGTGTTTTTTCATGTTTTTTGAGTCTTTTTGGGTTAGAGTTCCCGTTTTGAGGTCAGGTTACCTATTTCATCGGGAACAGTGTTTGAGGAGGACCTTGACAAAATTACCGATGTTGTCACCTTGGCACCTGACGATCGATGGAGCACCATAGAGGCTCAGCACAATGCTGTGGTAGAAGCCTTGCAGTCCAGCTTATAGGTTCTACAGCTGAAGGTCGATACCTTGCAAGTGAGCGTGGATCAAGTGAGTGCGGATCAAGCAAGGCAAGTACCCATAAACCTGCCCTCCACAACAATCGTCGCAGCCATAAGAAGTAGAGTCTGTTCCCTCCCGGGTGTTGCAATATCCTTGAACCTAGCATATTTATGTGCGCAAATCCACACCTGCTCTGAGGTCGGCCTTGACCTGGCTAGGTTGCTGAGTGGGAAGCTCCACACATTGCACATATTCATTTCGGCGGAGCTTCAGGACAGGGAGGCGCGCGCCCAACAACAGGTTGGCGAGGTCGAGCACGTCACAGCTGCCAAGGCAGAAGAATCTGAGCAGGCTCGGATAACATTGCAGGCAGCCTTAGCTCAACGGGTGGAATTAGAAAGTGCCATCGACTGGTTATGCGGTGACATCCCCGAAATTTCTATCCCAGCCTCAGTTGCACTACAAGTTAAAGTCGAAAGCCTGGTTGCAACTCTCAAAGCCTCACACTTGGAAGTTTAATTGGTAAAGGCAGAGTTTGAACAACAAATTGCAGTGTTGCAGGTGTAGTTGAAGCTTGAGACTCCCCACAAAGTGCACGCGCAACGAAAAAATAAAATCGAGAACGTGGTGGCTGGCATTTCAGCATCTGTCACGTATGTCTCCTCCCTGCTTGACAAAGCCATGGGGCTATGGACTTCAGTATAGACAAATCTTCTAGTCAAGCAACTCAATCAGGAGATACACGCGAAAGAGCAGGAGTTCGATGACTTACAAGAAATTTTCCCTACCCTCATCCCTATTCAGCGAATGGCACGCCTTCAGACCAGCCAGGTGCTGTAAGGCGTGGTAGAGGCACTCCGTCGTCGGAAGAAAATCGTCACTAATCACATCAAGCCTTGGGCGGAGGAGGCCATGCAGCTCTCTCAGGATCTTGATGTTGTCATCCGCAGCTTGAACCACATGACGAAGCTGGTCACTCAGGCCATTGCACGGGCTCCATCATAACAGTTGGTCGAAACCATGCAGAACGCTGCACCCCAAAGTTCATGTATCTCGACCCCCTTTGATGTGGCTATCGAGGCGCTCAAGCTCAAAATGAAGACCCCACTACCACTGTGACTTGGGATGAGTCACAAGATTGTGTTGGGTGCCTGTTGGAGCGGGGTCCCCTACATGCAATTTTGATATATTTTTGTAATATTTTGTAATAGTTTAGTGTGGTGTAGGGGCTTTGGGGTGGGTCAAAGCCCCTAATGAATTGTAATGGGTCAAAGGGTAGACCAATGATCCGCAAACCACGGTTTCTGGACCATAGAGTAGCGTAGGATAAAATAGTATAAATAGATGAATAAGATCGGGTCTAAAGGTAAGTTTGATTAAGTCTGGATGAAAACGTTGGATCTGTGATACTTGTTGTGTGGATTTTCTGGGTAAGGGCTCCTGCTGGTTGTGTGCGTAGAGACCCTAAGTCCTATTGTGTGCGGGTGTATGGATGAGTCTATAAGTGGAATCTAAAGGATTAATGAATGATAAGACCTTTTGTTGTATCTCTATGTTTTGTTATGGGTTGCGCTATATGTTGATTTCCTAGTTATGTCTGTGTACTGAATATTTTTAGTTAATTGATGCGCACGTGGATGCGATACTTGAAAGACTAGTGAATGCATAGATCTAGTTATGTTTGGTCATATTACTCTGTTAACTGATTAACTTATGATTTGTGGGCTTCGTGTAAGTTATTCAATCAAGTATATTGTTAAGGGTTTCTGGTTAGGGATTCATCGGCGCAGGCCTGTTCTAGATCTAAATGCACCCGCTTCATTCAACTCTCTCTCTCTCAGGGTGCGGAAACCTGGTTCCAGCAACCTCCCATACTACTTCAGGTGAGACCTTGACTTGCGCAAGCAAGTCATTGCCGAAAGGGCTAGTAGTATAGGGGTTTGTTGGTAAAACTCAAGTCTAAACCTAGGTCAGGACCCCTCAAACCAACAACCCTCCTACATGGTTGTCTAGCCCTCAAAATAGTCACAAAAAGGCTACATACCTATCCTTTTCTCCTTCTTTGAGGTGCCTACTAACCTGCAACCTATATAAAAGTATATCCTCTCAAAAAATGTGAGTTCTCCTTCTTATGTGCTTCTCCAAGTCGATGAGAAAATAACTTCCTCTCACCTCCTATATATATACATTAAAGGGGCTTCATCAAAACATCATCTAGGGCTTTGTACAATTTTCTCAAGGATTAATATCATCAAGCTGACCTAGACCATCATGTGCAAAACCCAACATTTATTTCAAAAAATCATCTCCATTTCTACAACTCGGAATCAGATGATTCTCATTTTGTTAGAATCATCTCGCCAAGAGCTATCATCCTCATCCACCAAATGTCGAAATGTTCTCATGATTTTGGCCCAAATCCCGATGGGTGCAAAACTGCAAGCTTGGGTTTCAAGCTCACAAGCCTACTTGTTGCGCTTTTCCCTCCAAACCCCGAACACTAGGGCTTGGAGTACCTCCCAAGCTACAAAAATCAACACTCCCTCTTAGTGAAGGAGGTGCTTCCAAGAATAGGAAGTAACTAATATCATCGAGCAACACTAGCCCATCTGGAATCCATCATTGAAACATACCCTATAGAATGAATCTGACAATCTCAGTAAGTGCCTTTGCCTTATCACATTTGAACCTGAAGATCCCAAACCTCCATAGGGTTGATCCCTCTGAGGCTAGAATCTCTCTAATCCTACACGATCTCCACTGGCTCATTATTGCAAGCACTCATCCTCCTGGATCAAATACCACTCGTGAAAATCCCTCCAATCTCGGATATGCAACATCATGATCTGATGAAGACTATAGCTTGCCAACCTGTAGTCCATCATAGGAATCCATCTAAATCAAATTGATCTCGTCCATGCCAAAGAAACCCTCGAGTTGTCCCAAACATCCATGAAAAATCAACGGAATTCCATGATCAACAATCTGCCCTACAACAAACTGTTGTCCACTAGGCTCACCACCAATCAACCATAACTCCCAGCCAATCTCTCTGCCAAGCTAGTCAAAACCACATCTCCATGTCTTTAGCTGAACCCTCTGCTCCATGATCTATAAACCCACAACTCCCTCTGTGTTTATTCACTATGCACACTCTAATTCATTGTCCCTCAAAGTAGCTCATATTCACTTTGATACCATGTTTAATTTCCATGATATTGGGTCTAGGATAGAATCTTAAAATCTAACGCTACCAAATCAAGAATATCAACATAACTAATTTGCATTGTGGAATATAAACAATAGTAAATCACATATGCACAAAATATAGACAAATTTTAACAAATTTTCAACCCAACTTTGTTATATTAATCCAACTGATATAATACAATAGTATAGGGCTCCCGTAATAGGGATAATGGCCCTCATACATCCACTAGTACAAGACACAAAACAAGATACTCTGACCATATGGATGTAGTGCACTCTCTCAGATCCTCTTAGTCATACCCTGTACCTGCCCTATCCTTCGGCTTCCGATCGGCAACTCCTACCTCTATCAATGCTCTAAGTCCATCTGGACACTGAACCTTAACTCTCAATATGCTCACTAGTTAATCGTTTGTACACCAATGCATCAACACATCGAGACTCATGTCTAGTTGTTCATACATCCACTTGTCAGTAACTCTCTATCTGCCCACTATTGCTGATCTGAATATGTATGTTATTTTTTGATGTGCTAATTACAATTTTAAATTTATAAAATATTTTCTTCTTTTCTGCCTATTGCGCCTTAGTTTCCTTGATGCAGGTGAGTGTCAAACTGGAAATGTTTTGAATTTTATGTTGAATTAATTGAAAAATAAACAACATAATAAAATATTGAATAGTAGTGTAAAAATGTACAATAAACCATAAACAAAGCCATCAACATAGATTTATGATGAAGGAGTTCACCCCTCTTGGGCTACATCTCCTTGGTATAGATTCAATTTCTTGGGCTTCTTGTATTAGCTAAAAAATGGTAAAAAATATTGTTTGCATTTATAAAATGCTCTTGAAACCTGCTTCAATGTGTTCAAAATTTCCAAAACATTCAGAAATGACTCTTCAATCTCTAAAAATGGTCTTTAGCTGATCTAGGCAAGGCCTTCCCTCTTGGTGGCCGTCGGCTTATTTTTTATTCAAAGTGGAAAAAACACCTTTAGAATTGCTCCTTTCCCTCTTAAACATGTACCAATGGATTCAGAGTATGTCAATCTTCTAGGAATGACTCTTCCCGAGCCAAAATTGGTCGAAAATTGCTCTAGATATGCTTCATTTAATTTTCCTAGGAAATCTCCTCCAAATTTGGAGAAGACTCTAGATAAGTCCGCCAAAGTTGGAGAACCCGTTGAACTTGGAGGACTCCGCCGGATTCACTGCCAAATTAATCTTGAGCTTAATTAATGTTAAGCTGTAATTAGGGGTGAATAAGTGTGGATTATGGTGCATTAAGCGTGTTTACCTAAATCATGGTTTAACAACTTTAAGCATGGGATTATGTTAATTAATCCGCACTTAAATTCTAACTCGCACTTAACTCTGTGCATTTGGATTCCGCTCCACTCCATGGTTTGGTGGATGGTCTCATGAGGAGGGGGTTGGCCCCCTCCAAACTCTTGCTGTCAAATCCATTTGAAAACAAATATATGTGGTCACCCATCCTTTACAAGGACTACATTATGGCCTAATGGTAAGCCAAAACGCTATGGTGGGGGAGGCTGTGGGGTTGAGCCCGACCTCCACCCGAACTCTATATAATATTTTTTCCCGACTTACCATAAGGTTTTATACACACCCAATATATATATTTCATGCACCATATATGATATTAAATCCACCATGTAAAACCTTTGAAATATATTAAACCTTAGACTATGGTAAATGTAATGCAGACCTTTTGATATATAAATGATTGCGCCCACAATATCATATAACATAATTCGACCATAGGACTTTGGAATAATATGTGATGAATTCAACCATTGGAGAGGGTCCACCAGAGGGGGCATGTGGCGACCCCTCGCTGCACCATGTGTCAGCCTCTAGTTGGGTTGTCCCTCATATATATAAAAAATTTGAATTCAACCTTAGGAGCATATATATAAAAAAATTTCACCTTCAAAACCAATTCGGCGAATCTTGCTGTGAAACTTGTCACAGTTCCATTGGGCAAAAACTCAAGACGATTCCCAAAATATACCTTGTATGCTGACTAGATTGCCATGTCATCCTTCTATTCCGTTCTGCAATTTAAAAAAAAAAAATTCCTATTCTAAACGACGGTCAATAGGCTATAAATTCTTCATGTAGACTCGGTTTTCAAAGAAACAAAGTGCGCCAGATTCCTGATGACGGTATGGTCACGGTCGTTCATTTTTCAATCACTTTTGAGCACTTTCATTTTTGAGCTTTTACATTGAGCACCTGATCATTCCTCCCTGATAGAAGCCTTTTGGACCCCAAAAGCTCTTTGATTACTGATCGTGAGGACGAGGGTATTGTTCCCTCACCCTTCTAGTCTCCATCGACTAAAAATTTCCCATTTTCATCAAATTGAGATTTTCATAAAAACTTAACTTTTTCCTTGATTCTTGCGACCTTCTCTTGCTGTCATTGACACCGTCATGCTACAATTCCCATGAATTTGTAGAGCAACATTTTTTTCTTGCAGAAACCATATTTTTCCTATCTTGGTCATTAATCAAAGGAAACTTAAAAGCTCTCTCACCTTGCACACTGTCACAATAGCAATTCTTAGCTACTCTTGCTTTGTACTTGCGTCGAATCTTCACCAAGTATCTTCGTCATTGCCATGTACCTTTTGAAAACAAAAAAAAGTACTTTTGGAATCCATGCCTTCTTTTTGTTGAGATTCAACAAGATGATGAACTAGTGAAAATTAAGCACCTTCACTAGGTGGGGCCTGCAAGCTATTTTTAGGTGTATGTCTATTTTTAGAATGGTGAGAATATTATATTTATAGCGAGAGTCTATTTATAGATGGTTGAGAAAATTCTATTTATAGATGAGATTCTATTTTTAGATGGATGGACGAAGTCTATTTATAGATCACATGTCTAAAAATAGATCGGATGTCAATTATTATTAACCCTTAATAATAATTAGACAATAAATAATAATCTATTCTCTTGAAGCACTTGATTTTAGTTAACTGATGTGGCAAACCAGTTCACTGAAGGAATTATGAGTTCTAAGATTGGTTGGTGGGACATGAAGAGTGGAATCCATTATAATTGATTGATACAAAGTTGTAACAGAGTTGGATGTGTAGTTATGTGAGTTGTTATTTAATTTAACTCAATTAAGTGAGTTAAACTCAATTGTGCTAGTTGTAACTAGTTGTAACTAAAGATACACTAGTGAGAGATCAGTGAATTAAATATTAAATTAATTCACATGGAGTGATCTCACTGGCAACTGAAGAAATACTATTGTTAACTACATGCATGTCAGATCCAGTGGAGACCTAGTTGAGAGATAGGTGAAAGGGCCTGTTTGACTATCAGTTGTGACTATAGTGGTGCATTCAATGCAAATACACACATATTGGAGATGCCAATGAGGATTTTGTAGTCAAGGCAAGGCAAGATTTAATTCATTCAGGGATCTTCATCAGCAGGGATTGCGCAGTGGAGGTAGGCTGTTAGGAGGCAGTAAATTGGTGCATGTGTGACCCAATTTTTGTATGACAGTGTGAGATGATTGTATATTGTACTGAGAGCTCTTGGAGTAGAGTTTTTCATGATATTGTTTCATGATCCATGATATACATAATATATGATAGTTTGGGTTTTTATCTTTAAGCTTTCCTAGTAAAAACATCTGTGTTATGTGAAATTGATTTTTCTTCATGTGTTTGCAATTGGCGATTAAATTTCCGCAAAGAATTAAGTAGAAGGATTATGTATTTAATATTGCATATAATTGTTAAATCAAGAGAGTCCGATAATACATCACAGTATTTAAAATTTCTACATGGTATCAGAGCATTGAAGATTGCAATATTGAAGCAGTAGCTGAGTTTTGTTGGTGGAAAAAATTCGAATTTGCTACAAGAATTTCTTGGTGCGAAAGTTGAGTAAAATTCGAAATGGCTTTCAATGGTTTGTGGTTAGAGTATGCACTCGAGGGAAGCTCTAAATACATTTTATGGAAGGATAGGATGGAGGTAGTGCTTGAAGATAATGGCTTGAAGGAATTCATCGATAGTGAAGTTCCTAAGCCCACTTTGACGAATGATGCATTACTTAACGCATGGCAAAAGAAAGTAGCAAAGACGAGAAGGATTCTATTGGAAGGTGTGAGAGACCATATTTCCTCAAGCCTTCATGGGAAAGCCAATCCATTTTCAATGTGGAAGGCTTTGACAGATATTTTCCAAAGCAGTAGTGACCATAGGAAATTGGCATTGAAGGATAAACTCAGAAAAATCAAAATGGAAAAGGGCGACAATATTCCAAAGTATCTCACAAAGTTTGTCCAATGCTGGGATGAACTGGGGAGTGTGGGAATAACTGTTACTGATGATTATTTGGTGAGCTTGGCTCTCTTGGGACTTCTTAATATTTGGCACAGTTTTCAAGACTTTATCAACGGACGGGAAAAACTGCCGGATTGGGAACGACTGTGGTCAGATCTAGTGCAGGAGGAGTTCAGGTGAAACATCAGGGATGAATCTTCATGAAAGCATGATGATGAAGAGGATTGTGCTTTGGTTGCCAAAGCAAGGAAAGGGAAGGGGAAGAAATTCCACTCAAAATTCGAGGCTAAAGGCGAGAAGCTGGATTTGTCCAAGGTGAAGTGTTTTCACTATCACGAAAATGGGCATCTCACCACTAACTACCCATAGAAAAAGAAGAACAAGAAGGCATCTGGAGCTGCAGCTAGTCATGCCCTTGCCTAAAAATTTGAACTTGATTTCTCTTTGATCGCATGCTTGGTTTCAAGCGCAATGGGATCGGTGTGGTATCTTGATAGTGGTGCTTCCTTCCACATGACGGGAGATAAGGAGCTTTTCAGTGACTTGGAGGAGAAAGATCTCCAAATGCACATAGAGATGGGTGATGATGGATGATACAGTGCAACCGACATTAGTACCATTACCTTTGAGAGGGAGTCAGGTAAACCATTTCTGTTTAAATATGTATGCATGTTCCAGGTCTGAAGAAAAACTTGGTCTCAATCGTGATGTTGGAGGACAAAGGTTATGACGTTGTTTTCAGCGATGGAAAATATTTCCTGCGACATAAAACAACAATTAAAACCAAGAGGATAGGGATTTGAGTCAAGAATCTCTACAAGATGGAGGTAGATGGCTGCGCTGCAATGGTGGGAAAAGAAGAAGAAATGGTGAGCTAGGATGAGGGAAAATTATGGCACAGGCGATTGGGCCATCTTCACCATGGCGCCCTGAAGATTTTGCAGCAGATTTCTATTGGACTTCCCAAGGGGACACTTGCGTAGATATATCAGTGCAAGGGATGTACTATGGGTAAGTTTGTGAAGACCACATTTCAGGAAAAGGAGAACCATGCTCGGTGATCTTAGAGAGAGTTCACACAGACATGTGTGGACTATTCTCGGTTGCTTCAACAACAAAAAATAGGTATTATGTTATTTTTGTTGATGCTATTCTCGTAGGTGCTGAATATTCTTCATGCAGAAGAAGGATCAAACATTCTCAAAGTTCTGTGAGTTTAAAGCATTAGTGGAGAAAGAGTCGGGGAATAAAGTGAAGGCTCTACGAAGCGATAATGGTGGTGAATATATCTCGAACGAATTCAAAGACTTCTGTAGCAAAGAAGGAATTCGAAGAGAACTCATAGTGCCTCATAACCCACAAAAAAATGGGGTCGTGGAGAGGAAGAACAGAACGATCGTGGGTGCTGCACGAGCTATGTTTCATGATCAGGGCCTACCAATGCACTTGTGGGCGGAAGCATGCAACATTGCGGTTTATGTGCAAAACCATTGTCCTCATAGAGTACTTGGCATGAGTACACCTGGAGAAGATTTTACTGGTAAGAAACCATATGTTTCTCACTTTAATATTTTTGGCTCGTCTGTTTATGTGCATGTGACCAAGAATGCCAAGAAGAAACTGGAGCTAACTGCTGAAGTTGGGATATTTGTGGGGTTGATCCAGGTGGATATTGGTGGTCACCCACCTATTCCACTTGGGGCTCCACCATTGTATATTTCAATTTTTTAGTTTCGGCACAGTTTACTATTTTTAGCAGTTTTTCGGGTCCTAAACTTCTGGAGCCGTTTTGAGGCCCTAAACGACGTTTTTTTGGGAAAACGGAGAGCAACATGGGTCCATGAATCGATGTTGCTCGTTCCAAATTTGTAGTCCTCGGATAGATCTTTCTAACGAGGTATGGTACGCACAACAAGTAAATCGTATGCCAAAGTTACGCCCCTGGGAAGTTGAAACACCAATTTACCCAAACGGGGCCCATAGTTTTGGCACTTCATCTCCTAGGGTTAGGGTTTTGGCTGTTTAGGATTTCCCATTGTTTCTAAATGATAAATAGTCCCTCGAGCCTCATTGTAACTCAGTTCAGAGGCTTGTAGCCGCCACATCTCTTCTCAGAGATAGCTACCAACGCCCTAGCTAGTTTTATTTCCATTTTGTCTGTAAGCAAATTTCAGTTCTTTGATATTAATGAAATGAAGTGTTACTTCCGCTACATCTCTATATTTATGTTTATATGTTTATTCTGTTTCGTTCCTGCATAAATCTGGATCAGTGGTATTAGAGCGGTCTGCTTTTTCTCGATCCTTCTTTGCATGTCCCCAACGAGGTCGGGGTATAAGGAGCTAGGGCTCGATCTGGTGGAACCTTTGCAAGATCAGCCTCGCAAACCTCAACGGACGCCCATGGGGGACAAAAAGAAAGATGAGGGAGTAGGATATCCTATCAAA
The DNA here is from genome assembly GCA_034641835.2 of Pinus albicaulis. Classification (NCBI taxonomy): domain Eukaryota; kingdom Viridiplantae; phylum Streptophyta; class Pinopsida; order Pinales; family Pinaceae; genus Pinus; species Pinus albicaulis. The sequence continues at coordinate 427,638,203 of CM076575.1, read as the reverse complement.
ATATTGCTCGAGGAGGCCCTCGAAAGACAAAGGAACGTGATGATGGATAACTTTGCTTAGATCCTTCAACGGCTACCCACCGGCGGCGCATCTGCATCCAGCAGCCACTCTGGAGGCGCGACTCCTTTTAAGGTACAAGTAAATTTTGACATTCCCATATTTGAGGGTCAAATAGACGCAGATGCCGTAGATAGATGGTTGAATATGTTAGAAGGATATTTCTCGGTTCATGACTTTTCAGACTGGGAGAAGATTATTTTTGCACTCCTCAAAGCTACCCCCCATGTTAAGGACTGGTGGGAAACCTACTATGAGAACAAGGACCAGACAGAACCCTCTCTGTTCTCGGCTGTACCAACTTGGAATTCTTTCCGAGACGCCGTCAAGGAACAGTACTATCCTGTGGGGAGCTATGAGGACAAGTACATACAATGGACCACGCTGCGACAACAAAGGAATCAAGATGTGCATGAGCTGACGAATCTGTTCCATACCCTGCGCACAAAGTTGGGTATCAAAGATTCAGAGAAACATCTGGTGCTAAAGTATCGCAGCTGTCTGCACAAATACATTCAGAAGGAAATGGAGTTCCTTGACATCTCCTCCCTTGGTATGGCATACCAGTATGCTGCCAAGATTGAGCAGAAATTCAAGCAGAAGAAGCGAGACTTTGGATCTGCGAATCAAAAGCAAGGGAAAGGTGCTTCCAAACTGCAGAACAAAGGACCGAGCCAAGGCATGGAGGCTAAAGACAACTCATCAAAGCCACAAGAAAAGAACAACACCGCAAAGCCAAAGAAGGACACGGGAAAGTGGTGTGAGTTCCATAAGAGCTCCACTCACAACACAAGTGAGTGTCGGGCCAAGCAGCCGCTAGTGGCCGAGATGAGGGCTTCTGAGTCAGATGCATGCTCTGACTTCGAATCAGAACCTGAAAAGGCGAATGAAAAAGGGAAACAGATTATTGATGCGGAGCCCAACGCCACCGTTGCCACTGCAAAGATCCAAAAGGAGGAACCGGAAGATCCAGAGGAGGAGGAACGTCTCTTCCACTCCCAGATGTGGGTAAAGGGCTCCCCAGTACAGTTCATTGTCGACAATGGGAGCCAAAAGAACCTCATTTCAGCAGACGCCGTGAAGCGGTTGGGCTTGCCGACCACAGCTCACCCACATCCATACACCATCTGGTGGCTTCACCAAGGACGAGATCTCCGCGTCAGCCGGTAGTGTCGCCTTCCCTATAGCATCAAGCCCTTCACGGATGAGGTATTATGTGACGTTGCTCCTATTGATGTTTCTGATGTATTATTAGGACAACCATACTTGTGGAAGCATCATGCTATGTATGAGTCTCGGCCTCGGGCTGTTATTGTTACTTTGGGAAATAAGTTGTACACGATACCAGAGGTACCACCTTCTGCTGCTATCTCTTTGGTTACGCAAAACAATGCAGTAAGCTCATTTCCAACCAGGAAATTCCGTTTTCCCCGATGATCCACCCCCGTGGCAAGAAGAAGATCTCAGGCCACGACCTCTGCATTCAGGCTCCTCTCGCACAACAACAACAAATGGATAAGGCTGTGAGGAGCACGGGGACATATTCACCTCACCCACAGGGGTTCCTCTCAAGACTGCCCAAGTCAAGCGCCCGATTGATCCGACCCCTGGTCTCGCTACCTAATGGACCGATCTATCGACGCTCTGCTCTGGAAAATGATGAAATCAAGAGGCAGATTCAGGAGCTGTTGCAGAAAGGTCACATCAGACCAAGTTCATCGCCCTGTGGGAGCCCGATCGTGTTGGTACAGAAGAAGGATGGGACGTGGAGACTCTGTATTGACTATCAGGCACTGAACAAGATCACTGTCCGGAATAGGTACCCAATCCCACGGATTGATGACCTTCTGGACCAACTTAAAGGTGCAAAATATTTCAGCAAGATCGACCTGAAGTCTGGGTATCACCAGGTACCAATTGAACCCTCCGATGTGTGGAAGATTGCCTTCAAAGCTAAGGAAGGCCTTTTCGAATGGCTGGTCATGCCTTTCGGGTTGACGAATGCTCCCGCCACCTTCATGAGGATGATGGATGACATCTTGCGGCCATTCACCAACTCATTTGTAGTGGTGTACTTGGATGATATTCTGATCTTCAGCCAGACTTGGGAAGAGCACTCACGAGATTATATTATCCCGTAAAATCATGGCGAATCACCAGTACAAATGGCGAATCACTACTACAAAATGGTGAATCGTTGTCTAGTGGAGTTCAGAGTGTTGGTTCCAATGAAGATATGGTAATTGAACCAGGAGTAGAAGGAAGAGAACCACCAAGACCAAGCATGGCACATGGTGACTCGTGAGGGAAGTAGTTCTCATGTAGTTTGGAAAACACGTTCTTCTAGTTCTGCTAAGCGTAGTGTTGTTTGTCATGTTACTACTAGCACTGATATTGAGGTTGGAGAGGAGTTTGAGGAAAGGTAGCAATGGTGGAGAATTACAAAGAGTACCCCATGATGGGCTCCATTTTTCCCTTTGGTATTTGTGCCTGCAAGACCTTCTGTCCATTGAACCAACAATTAGCCGTTCAACCAACAATCAACTTGACTAAGTTGATTAGGTACGAGTCAACTTAAACTAATCTTCAAAACTATGCTTTGCACTATCCCATATTTATCATACTAATGCTACACAACATTGTGCATTTGCACCTAACTCTCAATAATTCTTTTCCAAGAAAAATCTATAATAAGAAAAATATTTTACTATATTCTAAAAGGTGAAGATGTCGTAATCATGCCACAAAGTGAAAGGAAATAAAATATCTTTCCTCAAACCACCAAATATATAAAGAAAACAATAATGATTATAATAATAGAACTGGATCTATCAATCTATCGATATATGCATGATATGAGAACCATAAGCATTCAAGAGACTAATTTCAAACTCAACAAAATCCTCTAAACAAGCAACAAACAAACCACTAAAATTTTGAAAGATATCAAGGCTAGACATTAACACAATTTCATGTACTTGAATAAGCCCATTGTTGCTTAGCGTTAGACTTCTTAAATTAGTTCTTTATCATTTAATACTATGACACTATCTATGTGAAAAGAAATATGTCCCAACTTCATCAAATCTGATTTCATTTCCAATCAAAGATCAAAACTAGCTTCGTTTCCAATACCAATATAAAATCACACATTTTCCAAATATCAATAATTATTTTCCAAGAAGATATAAAACTCGAAACTCAACAAAATTCCCCAAACACAAGCAACATATATACCATTAAAATTTTCTAAGATGTCAAAGCTAGACATCAAGGTAGTTTCATGTACTTGAATGAGCCCATTGATGCTTTGCATTAGTCTTGTTAAATTAGTTATTTATCATTTAATACTAGTCAAATGCTATCTATGTGAAAATAGGTCCCAAAATCATCAAATCCAGCTTCATTTCCTGTCACAAATAAGAATAAGCAAGACATTGTAAAAGGAAGTGTTTTTCATCCTTCACATTTCTAACATCGCAATGACATTTACTTGCATCCTAGCCTCCTGAAGAACCTCACATCAGCGTTACGGCGAAGCACAACCCAACTCGAGGCGAGTCTCTTGCTAGCAAACGCAAGCGGATTCATATTGACGAAGGCACCACAGATGCAAGCAATGCAGAGCAGACACGGGACCATCTGGATAAGGTTACTGGCACTGAACGGGAGAAGGATGACATGGGTGCAATGCAGGCCGAAAAGGATGACTTCGACACCTACAGTTGCCGAATTCTTGAAGAACGCCCAACTACACCAAATGATAGCTAAACCTGCAAGCCTCTTCAGGAATCAAGTTCACAGATCCCAATCATTTGGGTGCATTTTAGTTTTTTTGAAGAATTTAGATAGTTTTAAAATGGTTGTAATCAGAACAACAATTTTTTATCCTAGGCTGGTTTCCCCTCTGTGGGCGGCACATATTTTTTTTGGACTGGAGTGGTTTCCCATTATAGGGCAGTCTTTAACATGTTTTGGAAGCTATATGCCACGAACTCTGGCTGAGAACTGCTGAGGCCAGTGCCTCATTGTACCATTTTGTTACAGTAATAGATTTTAGAAAAATTTAGAAAATATATATATATATATATATAACATAAATATTATTAATATATTAGATATATTAATAATATATTATTATTATTAGATATATTATTAATATATTAAATATATTAATAATATGATGTAACTATATATTATATTTATATCTTAGAAATATAATATAACATATGAGAGATTATAAGATCACGACTTCCTTAAAATTTGAGTTATTACACAATCAGAGATCAGTTTGGGGTTTGAGTTCACGGGTGGGCCAGCAGGAATCTAAACATTTCAGAACTGAAGGATGGATACTATGCAGAGTCTAGATTCCACAAAACCATGCCCTTCGGATGTCGAAATTCTTCTGTGGCCATTCATTGCTATGAATAACCTGTTAAATAGCCTGTAGTGATCTAGGGTAATTTTGCCCCAGGATTTCTTAGGGACACTAGGGCTTACCAGTAATATTCTTGTGCTCATTTAGGAGTGAAATAAACAACGCATTCAACAACGCAGTATAACGCTATTACTGTTCATTCAATAGCAAATCACCGTTCATTCAATAATAATACCACTGTTCATAATTTATCCAGCTCCATAAAAAAATTTCAATAAATCCCGCAACTAGTTCCAGGTTTACAAGATATAACCATATTCTCTTATCTGAACTGTCTGCAAACTAAACAGTGCATGTCCAATATTCCCTCGTGAATTCTGACCAAAAAAAATACCCAAACAGACCCAAAAAGGACTCCTACAGGAAAATTCCTGTTCTGTTCAGAACCTCAAATTTGCTTCAGAAGAGGAGGGACTGATCCATCACAGAAGGATTCTGCCAGAAGAGTACAGGGAATTTGAGTTTGACTTCGATATGCTGATTTGGAGGTTCAGGAGTGGCACTAATCTGACTTAAAATTCTTGCAGAGTCTCCAGAAATTCGTCCTATCATAGATGAACTTCAGTGTTTCAACTTTCATGAACCTTGCTTTAATGGCACTGATCTGTCTCCAAGGATCCTTAAACTGGCCAACCTCAGAAGATTCAGCCCTCTGCCACAGATTGCTTGCCTCAAAAAATTTGCTGCCAGAATTTGGGCCTGCAGCCTGTGGTTGTCCGTGGCCTGCTTTGCTATAGACATCCAGCTTCGGGAAGCACTTTGGCCTCCTTCAGATGATTTGTTTCCACTTCAGGATGATTCACATGGAGTTTAACGGCAGGTTACTTTGATCTGCTACACAAATTAGTCTTTGTTTGTCTCAGATAAATCTGTCTATCTTCAAAATGAATGTGGATGCCCTTCCTCAACCTTTTTCCTCCAAAAACTTGATATTCTTCAGATAGAATAGTCTCCTCAGTCCTGCTAACCAGAACAAAATAGGAAAGAAAAAAAGAGAAAATAAAATTACCAACTAAATTGGAATGATGGAATCTTTCACCACCGAAATTGATAGAAGAGAAAGGATCTTAAAACCCTCAGAGCCTCAAGCTCAAAGAAAAACAGAGATAAATGATCCAATCCAGTGCTGCCAGAATTTGGGCCTGCAGCCTGTGGTTGTCAGTGGCCTGCTTTGCTATAGACATCCAGCTTCGGGAAGCACTTTGGCCTCCTTCAGATGATTTGTTTCCACTTCAGGATGATTCATATAGAGTTTAACCGCAGGTTACTTTGATCTGCTACACAAATTAGTCTTTGTTTGTCTCAGATAAATCTGTTTATCTTCAAAATGAATGTGGATGCCCTTCCTCAACATTTTTCCTCCAAAAACTTGATATTCTTCAGATAGAACAGTCTCCTCAGTCCTGCTAACCAAAACAAAATAGGAAAGGAAAAAGAGAAAATAAAATTACCAACTAGGGTGGAATGATGGAATCTTTCACCACCGAAATTGATAGGAGAGAAAGGATCTTAAAACCCTCAAAGCCTCAGGCTCAAAGAAAAACAGAGATAAATGATCCAATCCAGTGATGCCTTAAATAAATCCAACCCGCCTGAATTTATAGATTTCCTTGAGGAGATTCTCCTTAATTAATAGAGTGAAATTCACATCAAACCCCAACTTTGGGCATTTTTTCCCCCAGCTGCCCCAGACTTGCCCAAAAATTGGGTATTTAGGGGTTTCCCCTTTATCGAGGACTATAGCCTAGGGGGATCGATAGGCTACTTTTTCCCTATTAGCCCATCAATTTTTAGGTAACACTACATAGACCATGTCTATCACAGTGAAAGAATTAGAAAAGAGGGGAAGACTCTGCAGGAATGGAGTTCACATGTGATGGAAATGGAACAGATACAGAGCCCAGACTCAAAAAAAAACTGTGCACAAATCCATCAAGGGGCATACACTTGGAACACTCCAGGAAAACACCGTAAACAGTGTTGGTTGGGCTCTCAGGTATCAGGTAACAGAATTGTATTTTATATGGAGTGATATTCAATAAATTTAGCTGGAGCTAATGTATATTATTTAAATTTGCTAATTTTCAATGTTATATGCATCAAATGCTATAAGCGTAAGTGACCTTGAAGTTTCAGGGATTTGCAACCATTCCTGTTCACCTACAAAATACCCCTGTAAACATAGTTGAATTTGCACAAAACTTTGGTGCAATTTCCCTTCACCGTTAAGATTCGTCTAAATTCAAATCCTAACCTTCAAACCCAATGAACCTTAGGAATTAGCCTCAACATAGACATGTGACAGTTCTTGAATCTTGGATACATTCCAGGTATTTTGAACAAAGAGATGAAGTAGGCTTGGCCCAGTAGAGGTATATTTTTAATTAGATTTGAAAGGGAGGGAGATTTGGATTTAGAAGATTCACAAATATAGTTGAAACATTGAGTTTTCCCCTTGCTACTGGAATCGGGCATTATTTCCTCTAGAGAATCACTTAATGATTAACTTCAACCGAGATATAGAAACCAACATTTCTTGCTCATTTCAAAAAGTTGTCCTCATAATTTAAAGGTAACAACTCTTTTGATACCCCGGCATTCTATCCAACCTTTTCCAATCAAGAGACAAAAGAAGCATTATAAATAAAAGCACCAATAGGAAAATCCACATCATAGACTACTCATCCAACCCATGCCTGCTGACAAAACCCTCTAGGGACCATAATACTATGATTGAATTTAGGCCTACATTCCACTGAAATTTTTGAGAAACTTGAGAGTGACAGAAGAGTCCAGGGCTTCTGAAAAGAAGTGTGCTACCTTCATGGCCCTTGTTCCTAAATCTGATGATTATCCTACATTTGAGTCATTTAGGCACATTTCCCTGTGTGTTGTTTCTATAAACAGTGGCAACAATCATTGCTAGGAGATTTAAGAGCTTGCTGTCTACATCTATTTCTAATGAACAGTTTGGTTTTCATTCATGCAAGGACAGATACATGAATCCATTGTTGTAGTAAAGGAAAGCCTACAGACTATTAAGACAGAGATTGCAACCAATGGTGGTTAAGCTGGATCTTTTAGAGGCTGATGATAAGCTAGTTGGCTTTACTTAAGAATGATGTTAATTAATCTGAGGTTTCAAGTCCATTTTGTATATTGGGCAATAATCTGTGTCACATCTTCCTTTTTCTCTTTGTCTTGATAAATGGTTCAGCAACTGCATTCTTTAGGCCTGGCAAGGGGCTGAGACAGAGGTGCCCCTTGTCAGTGTTCGAAAATGTAACTAGTTTCGGTCTTCATAATTGCCATTGTACTCATGTCATTATGTATTAAGTATCTTATGTTACAAGCAAAAGAAGAAAGAAAATATTGCTTTCAAGCATATGGGTTTCATGCTCCATTTGAATGGTCAACTAGATCAAGCATGCATTTCATGCTCCTAGGGCTTGTCAAGTCAAGATAATATTTGTCATGAATCAAGAGAGTCTTGGATTTCTCATTCGACCAGAATCTATAAGAATAGAAGATATTATTTATGGGTTTTCCCCTTGAAGGGGTTTTGCTGTTTGTGACGAAGTGTTGGCTACCAATGATTCATTGGCAATGAGTGTTTCTACACTAGATTTCTATAGCAGTAAAAATATTTCGAATCTATCTATTGCTCTATCACAAGAAATTTCTGACCCTACTAAAGACATTTACACTGGAAGTAAAATGGATAGGTAGGAAACTAGTGATGTGAGTCAAGTTCCAATAATGCATCTTCAAGCACCAGCTGACAGACACCTTACCTTAATTCTAAAAATTGAGGTATTCCGTAAGGTAGAGAAAGGAATAGCTCTTGTAAAGGATTCTATAGAAGTATCGAATGAAGCTTCTAAAGAAACTCACAGTGGATATAAGGAAGAATATATAACAGGACTGCAAATCCAAAGTAGAATGGAAAGATCCACAGCCCGGAACATACAAATAGTGAAGATCAATAATCTTGGGTCTTCCTCACATGCCATTGGAGACATTGTAACCCATAACGAGCAAGACACCCATGGCAGGAGTCCCAGTAGTAAGAGCTCACTAGAATCAAAAACTCACATTCCTACTCAGCAGTTTAATGGCTTGTACTGCGTGCATTTCAACTCAACACAATGAATCTTCTGCTCTTGTGTATAGTAAACCGTTCTAGCAAAAAGGTCATTGGTACAACCTTTTACATCACAAAAATTCTCAAGATGTCCAACTTATACCAGCAAGGAAAAAGATGGGGAGATGTACAATATTAATTTTTGCTGAGATGCAGTGCCAGAACTTTACAACTTGTTTTTTGGTGCTCTGGGGAATCAGACACGTTGTGTTTGCAGTAGCAGCTTAGGTTTTACACAGATGTCCTGTATTTGAAAAACACTGTTGATATGATGAATTTGGAATGGCGTTATGAGAGGCATCGAAGGCAATCCTTCAATTCGACTTTGGTGAATGTTGGAGTCAAGCTTGGGATTTGTCAGGTTCTCTCTAGCAATGGGAATTGTGGCATTAATGTAGCTGACTGTGACTAATTACAACTGATGCATTCAAAGTGGTACTTATAAAACATATTAAAGGACAAGGGAATTTAGGCATTTCAAATAATTATGGGTTCATTTTCGGTGCATTCATGTAGACATTCCCTCGTGGAGTGGAAGTTCCACCCGCAATGGGTTTAATAATGTCTTATAAATTGTAGAACAAAAGCACCATGAGTTTTCTGTGGCAGAGTATTTCTAGGAATATTGGGAGTTGTGTCAGAAGTACCAGAGGTATGTGTGTATTGTGCAATCCATGTCAGTTCGAACTTCATATATTTAAGAGGGAGCATTGACCAGTGCTTCCCTGGGAGTTCCACGTCGATATGGCATGTATACTTGTCCCTTTGGGTTATATTCCTCCAGCAAAAGTCCAGATCAGTTATAGTTGGTCTTTTGTACAAGTGCTATTTTCATGAGTTGCATTGACATGTTGGTTTAGTCATTTTTTATTAAAGCAGCTAAGCTTTGTCTTAATAACTGCCCAGAGTCAGTCTGTAAGTTAGTTTACAATCATAATTGCTGGTTAAATTGCCAGCTAATGGCATAGACGTACTCCCTTTATACACATAGATACAAAGGCAAATAGTCTTAGATCAAATTTTGGGACTGATGACTATGTATTGCCTACAGGTACAGCTGGAGTGATTTTGTAAATCCTTGTATATTTAAGTTTAGCTGTCCTTGTTGGTGTTAAAAAAAAAAAACAAACAAACAAAAAAACAAACAACTTTGTATGGAAAAAGCATGTGCTTGGGGCCATGAAATGGTTATATCCAGCCTACTCGTCCAGCAGAAAGTGATTCTGAATAAAGATGCAGTGGGCAAGATCACTTCAATCATCCATATTAGTCCCCTAGTATCATGTCTACCCCCAGTGTTTTGTGCAAGTGATGATTTTGTATGGCTTTCTTTTACCTATCTATGACAAGGAGATGTTGAGATATTAAAGATACAAAAGGGTATGGTAGATCACTGGTGGGACAGATTCCTAGAAAGCAGAGCATTTGAGTTGACAGACACCTGAGATGCCAGACTGTTAGATGCTTCTAACTGCTTCGTGGTTCCTTCAATTGTAAGCTTTAAGTATACCGAGTGCTGCACCCTATTCTCCCTTTGTCTAGAATGTTGTTAAATTCTCATATTTTACAGGTCTCTGGTGAGATAAATAGTACTGTTATTCTGATTATATATATATATATATGTCGCACAATTTCTTGTTAGCGGAATTGAGAGGGCTTGGTACAAAGTTCAAACTGTTGTATATTTCACTATGTTCTTGGTTAAATGAGAATTCTTTGGAATGAATAAGATATGTTATAATTGTGATAATATGATGGTTATAAGAAATGGGATGCTCTGGAATAATACTGAGGATGATGTGCACTGGGGTCAAATGGTGAAGAAAGTCTTATGACCTTTTGGGTGGCAAATATTCGTATACATTTTTATAGGCTGTCATGCTTCCCACAACAGATCCATCGAAGTTTTTAACTAACCATAAAATTATATATTCAGAATTCTGTTTGGAAGACAGACATGCATCGAGTGGTCCTATGTAGTAGAGTATGTTTGGCAGTTTAATAATGGATATTTTGCATATTACAAGCACCGGGTGGATTTGAAATGAAGGTGCCAAGTTGGATAATTCAATTGAGCGAGAAACAATGTTAAGATCCATTGTCCATGACAACACTTTGTTCCATGAAAAATGAAAGGTCAGTATGCTCCCTTCTAATGAATTCAGTTACCTATATGTGTCACTTGACTAAATCTGTTGTTTCACCATGTGGTGGTGCCAACTATTTATAAATGGGAAGCTATATTGCAGATTCGTGATAAGTGATTGACATTGCTTCTATCTGCTAGAATTATTTTCCTTGATATGTAGATCTGAGCACTGAACATAGTAGTCAGAACTGGAACTAGATTCCCAAAATCACAAAATGGGCCAGAACTGGGAAAAAACTGGGTTGAAGAACTGGACCACAAAATAATACCTAAAATACTCAAATTTGAATTAAAAAAATAGATCCATGTAACAATGTAAATCCAAAACATTAGACACTAAATGTTCAAAGTTTGCTTGTGCATGGTAAAAGGTGAATATATTATAATGGAATCATGACATAAGTTTTGGGATTACATATAGTTGAACGTCTGAGTGAAAATACATAAACAATTAAGCTTCTAAATGGCCTCTAGACTCAAGAGTCCAAAACATCATACTATTAACTAATCAGTCACCTGCAGGGAAAATTTTAACTACCGATCCATTTGTAGGAAAAAACTTAAAGACTGGTGGACAAATCCACTTGGCCAACACTTGTAATCCCTTCTAACACTGCACAATAATCCTCAGTTTCTGTGATAGTCACTGTGCCTTAGTTTCTGCTCAAAGATTATTTGTGACACTTGTTTGAAACCTAAGTTTGAGGAGGCTTAATTTGTCAAGCTTGTTCGAGTACAATGTACAATATTAATTTTTGCTTAGATGCAGTGCCAGAACTTTACAACTTGTTTTTTGGTGCTCTGGGGAATCAGACACACTATGTTTGCAGTAGCAGCTTAGGTTTTACACAGATGTCCTGTATTTGAAAAACACTATTGATATGATGAATTTGGAATGGAGTTATGAGAGGCATCGAAGGCAATCCTTCAATTCGACTTTGGTGAATGTTGGAGTCAAGCTTGGGAGTTGTCAGGTTCTCTCTAGCAATAGGAATTGTGGCATTAATGTAGCTGACTGTGACAAATTACAACTGATGCATTCAAAGTGGTACTTATAAACCATATTAAAGGACAACGGAATTTAGGCATTTCAAATAATTATGGGTTCATTTTCAGTGCATTCATGTAGGCATTCCCTCGTGGAGGGGAAGTTCCACCCGCAATGGGTTTAATAATGTGTTATAAATTGTAGAACAAAAGCACCATGAGTTTTCTGTGGCAGAGTCTTTCTAGGAATATTGGGAGTTGTGTCAGAAGTACCAGAGGTATGTGTGTATTGTGCAATCCATGTCAGTTCAAACTTCATATATTTAAGAGGGAGCATTGACCAGTGCTTCCCTAGGAATTCCACATCGATATGGCATGTATACTTTTCCCTTTGGGTTATCTTCCTCCAGCAAAAGTCCAGATCAGTTATAGTTGGTCTTTTGTACAAGTGCTATTTTCATGAGTTGCATTGATATGTTGGTTTAGTCATTTTTTATTAAAGCAGCTAAGCTTTGTCTTAATAACTACCCAGAGTTATCTGTAAGTTAGTTTACAATCATAATTGTTGGTTAAATTTCCAGCTAATGGCATAGACGCACTGCCTTTATACACATAGATACAAAGGCAAATAGTCTTAGATCAAATTTTGGGACTGATGACTATGTATTGCCTACAGGTACAGCTGGAGTGATTTTGTAAATCCTTGTATATTTAAGTTTAGCTGTCCTTGTTGGTGTTAAAAAAAAAAAAAAACACAAACAAACAAACAAACAAACAACAAACAACTTTGTATGGCAAAAGCATGTGCTTGGGGCCAAGAAATGGTTATATCCAGCCTACTCGTCCAGCAGAAAGTGATTCTGAATAAAGATGCAGTGGGCAAGATCACTTCAATCATCCATATTAGTCCCCTAGTATCATGTCTACCCCCAGTTTTTTGTGCAAGTGATGATTTTGTATGGCTTTCTTTTAACTATCTATGACAAGGAGATGTTGAGCTATTAAAGATACAAAAGGGTATGGTAGATCACTGGTGGGACAAATTCCTAGAAAGCAGAGCATTTGAGTTGACAGACCCCTGAGATGCCAGACTGTTAGATGCTTCTAACTGCTTCGTGGTTCCTTCAATTGTAAACTTTAAGTATACCGAGTGCTGCACCCTATTCTCCCTTTGTCTAGACTGTTGTTAAATTCTCATATTTTACAGGTCTCCGGTGAGATAAATAGTACTGTTATTCTGATTATATATATATATGTCGCACAATTTCTTGTTAGCAGAATTGAGAGGGCTTGGTACAAAGTTCAAACTGTTGTATATTTCACTATGTTCTTGGTTAAATGGGAAGTCTTTGGAATGAATAAGATATGTTATAATTGTTATAATATGTTGGTTATAAGAAATGGGATGCTCTGGAATAATATTGAGGATGATGTGCACTGGGGTCAAATGGTGAAGAAAGTCTTATGACCTTTTGGGTGGCAAATATTCGTATACATTTTTATAGGCTGTCATGCTTCCCACAACAGATCCATCAAAGTTTTTAACTAACCATAAAATTATATATTCAGAATTCTGTTTGGAAGACAGACATGCATCGAGTGGTCCTATGGAGTAGAGTATTTTTGGCAGTTTAATAATGGATATTTTGCATATTACAAGCACCGGGTGGATTTGAAATGAAGGTGCCAAGTTGGATAATTCAATTGAGCAAGAAACAATGTTAAGATCCATTGTCCATGACAACTCTTTGTTCCATGAAAAATGAAAGGTCAGTATGTTCCCTTCTAATGAATTCATTTACCTATATGTGTCACTTGACTAAATCTGTTGTTTCACCATGTGGTGGTGCCAACTATTTATAAATGGGAAGCTATATTGCAGATTCGTGATAAGTGATTGACATTATTTCTATTTGCTAGAATTATTTTCCTTGATATGTACATCTGAGCACTGAACATAGTAGTCAGAACTGGAACTGGATTCCCAAAATCACAAAATGGGCCAGAACTGGGAAAAAACTGGGTTTAAGAACTGGACCACAAAATAATACCTAAAATACTCAAATTTGAATTAAAAAAAATAGATCCATGTAACAATGTAAATCCAAACCATTAGACACTAAATGTTCAAAGTTTGCTTGTGCATGGTAAAAGGTGAATATATTATAATGGAATCATGACATAAGTTTTGGGATTACATATAGTTGAACTTCTGAGTGAAAATATATAAACAATTAAGCTTCTAAATGGCCTCTAGACTCAAGAGTCCAAAACATCATACTATTAACCAAATGAGTACATAACTCATTAGCACAATTTGAAGTTTACTTTCTCTTGGTCAATGGCTCCAACAGCTGCTGCCATTCAATTTTTAAAAACAGTGGGCAGGGGCACCAACCTGTTTGACCGAGGAGCAACAGTACGGTGGTCATGCCCATGAGTGTACTTCTGTCTAATTAGCATTGTTTGAAAACCCCTTGTTGAAATATTGCTTGCTTAGAAACTAAGCAAGATTGACCGACAACCCATTCTCTATCCTGGAACTCCAGCCTTTACAAGAGCTTCACCATAAAAATAAGTAAATATATACAAATTGAAGAAAGCCACGAACCAAAGTTTAATTGAACAAATTGTTCAACGGGAAAAAGGAAGATATATAATTTTGATCTCAAGTTTTTAGCATAAGCTTGTTCGAAGAGAAGTTAATTTTGATCTCTAGTTATTTACGCATAAATTGTGAAGCAACATTTAAAAGGATCCCTATTGTCAGCTAGTAGGAAGAATGATGTGTGATACACAGAACAGGTATTGTACACAAAATCTGGAAAGTTATAATAGTACCCGTTTTGTATTCCCTTCAATCATGCCCTTCCTTCGAACAGTGTCGACCAAAATTTCACGAGTGCTTGAACAAGGATGAAGCCTTTCTCCATCATTTGATCCCAAAGTTTACAAGCTTTTCTCAGCTTTCTTCTCAGCAAAGACCTCCAATGACCAGACTATAAGTATGCTCATCCGGATAGCAACCACTCTCTATCATTTCTTCAAAAAGTTCAACCGCCTCACTTATTCTAAACGATTTGCAAAGCCGATTTATTAAAGCATTGTATGAAGCCACATCAGGGTTAATTCCCTTTCTTACCATCAGATAGCAGATCACGGGCCTGTTCAGTCCTACCCATCCTGCAGAAGTGATTAATCACAGTGGTATAGGTAATCACATCAGGCGTAAAACCTTCCGTCCACATCTCATGGAAAAGCTCCTCTACGAGGTCAGGATGACCTTCTTCAAAAAACCCATTTATCAGTGTAGTGTAGGTGACAATATCTGGAACAATACCTTTCTGTAACATTTCACTCAGCAGCTTATAAGCAGTACCAGTTCTACGAAGTTTGCAAAGTGCATCAATAAGTGTGTTGTATGAAACAACATCACTTAAGCCAGCAACCTCCATCGTTTTAGATACTAGCAGATAGCCTTTCTCCAATTTGTTTGCCTAGCAGAAGCCAACAATTAGCTCATTGTAACTATAGCTGTTAGGAACAATACCCTTATCTGTCATTTTAAGAAACAGCCTCTGAGACTCATTCAAATGGCCTTCCTTGGAGTGATAGTTGATCAAAGTATTGTACGTAACCACATCTGGAACGCAACCATTCCTCTCCATAAAGGCAGCAAGAATTTCAGCTTTGGACCCTTTGCCTGCTTTGCGAAAAGTGCCAATCAGGGCATTATATACAGAGCCAGGACCAACGTAAGACACTCCATGCAATGTTCAGTCCACCATTCATATTTGAGAAACTGGGCCAACCAGGGGCAAGACCAGCAACAGCGTCATTCCATGTTGGGTTTGGAAAAATCCAGCCATATGACCAAGCACCTCCAAAAAAACGCAGCCCCAGCAGACCGATTCACCCATTTCGATGGCGGATTCATATGTGGCCGAAGGGTTCCTGGATTGATATGAGTAGACACCTCTTTTTCAGACCGACTCCATTGTCGACTCCAACCCTGCAGCCATTCTGGATTTTGGGGCGAATGCAGGTCCAAAACCCTCGAGCCTAGTAAATCGAGGCGAATATAAACGAAAACTGTCCATACCACTAAATGCGGAGGCGAATTTAGCGTTTTATGTTTTATGCGCTCTTATTTTTTTTTGGCTAAATCATAATAATTATTTATTTTTAAAATAATTTTGGGACTAATTATATAAAACTATACAAAAAGGTTTTATATAAAAAATTCGCCCCAATAAAATCTAAAACCCCTTAAATTTCGCCTTTGGGCTAAAATTTGCCCCTAAAATTATCCCTGAAGAGCACCTTCACCACATTTGACAAGTCCTCCAAACACTGCGACAACACAAGTTGTGTGCCAATTTGGAGAAGTGCACTTTTGGCATGACCCAGGTTCAATATCTCGGATACATTATTGATGAAAGGGGGGTGCATGTGGATCCAGCCAAGATACAAGTCATTCGGGATTGGCCAGCCCCAACCACTATAACAGAGCTTCGCAGCTTTCTGGGTCTTGCTAATTTCTATCGGAGGTTCATGTTGGGATTCTCTCATATCACTTGGCCCTTGAGTCAAGTTACCAAGGGAGGAGCGAGAGAAATTTTTTTTTGGTCGGAACCTCAACAGAAGGCGTTCACAGAACTGAAAAACCGCCTCTGTTCTGCCCCAGTGCTCACTTTACCAGACTTGCAACAGCCATTTGAGATCGAGACAGATGCCTCTGACTATGCTATTGGGGCAGTTCTTACTCAACAGGGACATCCAGTGGCATTTCACAGTGAGACATTGTCTGACACAGTTCGCAAGTATCCCACATATGACAAAGAAATGTACTCCATTATGCAAGCTTGTCGACAATGGAAGCATTACATTTTGCGGAAGGAAACAATCATCCACACAGACCACAGGCCCCTGCAGTTCATACAGACACAAGGGAAGTTGCAGAATGATCGCCATCAGAAGTGGTCTACATATCTGCAACAGTTTCATTTGAACATCAAGTATAAGAAGGGTAGCACCAATCATGTTGCAGACTGCCTCAGCCGACCACCGATCGTGGTGCTCACCACCGTGCTCAACTCTTGTGGGCACGAGACTTCTGATTGGCCGCTTCTCTATGAGAGTGACCCAGAATTCGGCCACACTTACAAGGCACTCTTGGGGGGCACGCAAGTTCCAAATTTTCACCTCCAAGATGCACTTTTATGTCACCTGGGACACCTTTGTGTTCCTTCAAGCGAGCCTGCCAAGATGATATGGGAAGCACACTACAGTCGAGTCGCTGGGCATTTCGGGGTCGAGAAAACAGTAGCAATACTACAGAAGTATTTCTATTGGTCGAACCTTCGAAAGGATGTCGAGAAGCACATCAGATCCTGCACTGCTTGTGCCATTGCCAAACCGACCATCAAGAAGAAAGGCCTATATACTCCTTCATCACCCCTAGACTTTGGAATCCATCTCCCATGGGATTACATGTCGGCCTCGCCTCTACTAAGCAGTGAAACAGGTTTTTGCAGGTCGTCATTGATTCTCGAAGATGGCCATTATGGCGGCCGCAAGAAGAATATCATGTACAGTAAGCCACCGCTAAAACTCTCTTTGAACGTAGTGTGGGTGCACTTTGGGATCCCACGTTTCATCATATCAGATCTGGATAGCAGTTCCTCGCATTTTGGTCCAACCTCTCGGTCGATGTTGGATACCAAGTTCACTAAGTCCAGCTGTACTTCTCTCCATCCCCAAACATACGACAGAGGTCATCACCGTAATGATTTGCACACATTCTGCATGTACAACTCAAAGCATCCACGCACATGGGACGAGAGCCTCCCCTATGTACAACACAGTTATAACCGGGCTCTCCACAGTTCAATTGGCCATAGCCCCTTTCAGGTGGGCTTGGGATTCCAAACACTATGTCCCATTGACATAGCCATGCCGTTTGCAGCTGCTCAGGCCGATTCAGCTCATGTCCAGTCTGAAGTTGACAAAGCAAGTAGCTTCATCGAGCGCATTCAACACATCCGCCAACAGGTTCATGATATATTGGACAGAGCCAATTCCAAGTACAAGCAACGCCATGATCAACACCGGGTGCCACACAACTTCCAGGTGGGTGACAAAGTATGGCTACATTTGCAGAAGGAGCGCCTCACTGGACCCCACCGCAAGCTTCGCCCGCTCCGATACGGGTCGTACACCATCACCAAGGCTGTAGGGAACAATGCATTCGAGCTCAGTATTCCACCATTCCCTGGTCTGCACCCAGTCTTCAATGTGGATCGCCTTCGTCCTTACTTCCCACCTCTACTGGACACCTCGGACATTGCAGAACAACTCACACCAACCGAGTTAAATCCAGACTGCATGGAACAGGCCACCACAGATTGCATCATGGACATGCAAATCAAGAACACTCGCCAGCAGAAGATCCAACTATATCGGGTTGTCAAAGCTGGCCAACTCCCGCACCAAGGAAAGTGGTTCACCAGGGACCAAGTTCAGCAGAAATTTCCTCATCTCATGGAGGAACTTAACGCAATGGGGACCATTGCTTCCTAAGGGGGGAGGAATGATCCAGGTGGATATTGGTGGTCACCCACCTATTCCACTTGGGGCTCCACCATTTTCTATTTCAGTTTTTTAGTTTCGGCACAGTTTACTATTTTTAGCAGTTTTTCGGGTCCTAAACTTTCGGAGCCGTTTTGAGGCCCTAAACGACGTTTTTTGGGAAAACGGAGAGCAACATGGGTCCATGGACCGATGTTTCTCATTCCAAATTTTTAGTCCTCGGATAGATCTTTCTAACGAGGTATGGTACGCGTCAAACGGAGATCGTATGCCAAAGTTACGCCCCTGGGAAGTTGAAACACCAATTTACCCAAACGGGGCCCATAGTTTTGGCGCTTCATCTCCTAGGGTTAGGGTTTTGGCTGTTTAGGATTTCCCATTGTTTCTAAATAATAAATAGGCCCTCGAGCCTCATTGTAACTCGGTTCAGAGGCCTGTAGCCGCCACATCTCTTCTCAGAGATAGCTACCAGCGCCCTAGCTAGTTTTATTTCCATTCTGTCTGTAAGCAAATTTCAGTTCTTTGATATTAATGAAATGAAGTGTTACTTCTGCTGCATCTCTATATTTATGTTTATATGTTTATTCTATTGCGTTCCTGCATAAATCCGGATCAGGGGTACACAAAAACACCCCATAATTATCACGTGTATTTTCCAAACAGTTGAATGACTGTGGTGCGACGGGATATTAAATTCAATGAGGAGAAAGCCATGGAGTTGTCGCTTGAGAGGGAGCTAGACTTGCATGCAGAGAAGGAACTGCTTGTTCCTAAAGATGAGTCTCTAGATGTGGATCAACCACAGGAGGAGGTTCATGGAGTGGAGGAGTCCACTCATGCAGAGCCAAAAATCAAAATTGGCAGAAGGCATACCACAGAAGTTGAGAGGCTGAAGCTTGATGCGACACAGAATGTAGGAATCCCTACTTCACAGCGTAGACAGAGACAATCTCCTGACCAATTCACTGGATACATGGCTCTCATGAGAAAATGTATTGTGACTGAGCCATCTTCCTTTCAGGAAGTAGTGCAGGAGCCCACATGGGTAGATGCAATGGTGGAGGAGTATGACTCCATTGTCAGAAACAGTGCTCAGGAAATTTTTCCAAGGCCGGTTGATAAATTAGTGGTAAGTTCAAGATGGATCTACAAGGTAAATCAAGCTACCAATGGGAGTGTTGAGAAGTATAAGGAAATATTTGTGGCCTGGGGCAGATCGAGGGGATTGATTATGAAGAAACCTTTGCACCTGTCGCATAGTATTCTTCCATAAGGACCATCCTTGCTCTCTCTGCGCAGATGGGTTGGCACATTCATCAGATGGATGTGAAGACTGCATTCCTTAATGGGATCATTGAGGAAGAAGTGTACAGTGAGTAGCTTGAAGGATTTGAGATCTTCAGCAGCGATTCACATGTGTGCAGACTCAAAAGAGTGTTGTATGGACTGAAGCAAACACCACGTGCTTGGTACACTCAGATCGACAACTATTTCACTGGACTTGGCTTCACCAAGAGTGAAACGAATGCAAACCTATAATATATTGTGGTGGAGGGTAGGGTTTTAATCATTGTTCTTTATGTTGATGATTTAATACTAACTGGTGATGAACAACTGATACACTCATGCAAGGAGGATCTTGCAAAGGAGTTTGAGATGAAGGATATGGGCCTCCTTCACTATTTCCTTGGATTGGAAATATGGCAGCGAGAAGGTGAATTGTTTGTGTCTCAAGGCAAGTATGCAAGGGAGATATTTGGTAAGTTTCACATGGACGACTGCAAATCCGTGGATACTCCTATTCCAGGAAACTGGAGGAAAGAGGATGCTACATCGGTAGAGGTAGTGGATGTTACTGTCTATCGACAGTTGGTGGGTTCGCTCATGTATTTAGTTAATACAAGATCAGACATATGCTATGCGGTGAAATAGCTTAGTCAAGCGATGTTTAAGCCTACCAAGCTCTTTTGAAAGGCGGGCAAGCATGTCCTGAGATATATCAGGGGCACATCTGAGTATGGCCTATGGTACAGATAGACAGATGAGGTGAAGTTGCATGGCTTCACTGATGCAGAATGGGCAGGTAGCCCAACGGACAGAAAGAGCACATTAGGAGGGGTTTTCAGTATCGGATCTACAATTATTTCTTGGTACAACAGGAAACAGAGATCTGTAGCACTAAGTTCAGAGGAATCGGAATACATGGTAGCAAGTCAAGCTGCATGTGAGGCTATCTGGATGAGGAAGATCCTCGTCAGTTTGTTCGGTTCTCATTTAGATCCTACGATAATTCATTGTGATAATCAAAGTTGCATTAAACTCTCGATTAATATTGTGTTTCATGAAGGATCTAAGCATATAGATATCTGGTATCATCATATCAGAGATTGTGTGTAGCGGAAGGTCATGTTGCTTCAGTACATTCCTGCAGAAGATCAGGTTGCAAATATTCTAACAAACGTGCTCACCAGGAGAAAATTCAAATACCATAAATACAGGATCGGGGTGAAGGATAATCCATTTCTTTTTGAGAGGGAGTGTTGATATTCAACAAGATGATGATCGTAGTGAAAATTAAGCACCTTCACTAGGTGGGGTCCACAGGTTATTTTTAGGTGTATGTCTATTTTCAGAATGGTGAGCATATTCTATTTATAGCAGGAGCCTATTTATAAATGGTTGAGAAAATTATATTTATAGACGAGATTATATTTTTAGATGGATGGGTGAAGTCTATTTATAGATCACATATCTAAAAATAGATCAGATGTCAATTATTATTAGGCCTTAATAATAATTAGACAATAAATAATAATCTATTCTCTTGAAGCACTTGATTTCAGTTAATTGATGTGGAAAAATAGTTCACTGAAGAAATTATGAGTTCTAAGATTGGTTGGTGGGACATGCAGAGTGGACTTCATTGTAACTGATTGATACAAATTTGTAACAGAGTTGGATGTATAGTTATGTGAGTTGTTATTTAGTTTAACTCAGTTAAGTGAGTTAAACTCAATTGTGCTAGTTGTAACTAGTTGTAACTAAATATGCAATAGTGAGAGATCAGTGAATTAAATATTAAATTAATTCACATGGAGTGATCTCATTTGCAACTGAATAAATACCACTGTTAACTACATGCATGTCAGATCCAATGGAGACCTAGTTGAGAGATAGGTGAAAGGGCCTGTTTGACTATCAGTTGTGACTATAGTGGTGCATTCAATGCAACTACACACACGTTGGAGATGCCAATGAGGATTGCGCAGTCAAGGCAAGGCAATATTGAATTCATTCAGAGATCTTCATCAGCAGGGATTGCGCAGTAGAGGCAAGCTGTCAGGAGGCAGTAAATTGGTGCATGTGTGACCCAAATTTTGTATGATAATGTGAGATGATTGTATATTGTACTGAGAGCACTTGGAGTAGAGTTTTGTATGATATTGTTTCATGATCCATGATATACATAATATATGATAGTTGGGGTTTTTAGTTTTAAGCTTTCCTGGTCCAAACATCTGTGTTATGTGCAATTGGTTTTTCTTCATGTGTTTTCAATTGGTGATTAAATTTCCGTAAAGAATTAAGTAGAAGGATTTTGTATTTAACAGTGGATATAATTGGTAGATTAGGAGAGTCCAGTGATACATCATAGTATTAATAAATTTCTACATTTTTTCAAGCTATTTTGTCGCTTTCTCTTTGACCTTTGTACTTTCTTGCACTAGCATCTTGTTTCCAACACTGCTCAACACTTATGTTGACTGTTGCAAATGTTTTACATATTGTTCACCTCATTTCAAAGGCAAATATTTATAATCTTGAAACATCTCATTACAAGCATAAGAAACCTTAATGAAATCAAATTGTTCATTCGATGCATCTTTTCGAAAGGTTTGATTCAAAACATTTCTATTTTTTATCATCAACAATGTCAAATTTTGACTTGCATTCACTATCTTCTTCATTTCTCTTGCATGTATAAGAGAAAAAATTGTATTCTTCTTATGCGCTATAAATATGTACTCAATACCATATTTAAAAAAGTGATACTTATCCTCATGGCGATGAAATACCGCTTTCCTATCACAAAGATAAGGATTTCTCAATACAATACCTGATATCTCAAGCAACACCACATCAAATTCAACTTCATCAAGAAAGTTTGAATTGATGGTGAATCTTAGTATGCACTTCCTTGTAACTTGCATGTTTGCATTCTTTCATATCTACCCTAAACGATAAGGTCTTGTATGTATAACAGTTTCAAGGTCTAGCTGCTTAACCAAGTATTTAGAAATCAAGTTAGCTTGTGACCCACTATCAAAAAGTGTGTCAATATTGGTATGTTTAGAGACAACTCTAATATGGAAAAGTTCTATTCTTGTATCTTCATCTTGAGTGACATTGGAACAATTTGAAGAGCTAGTGCTTGCTATGTTCTTACCTTTCAAACCCATGGCTGTAATCTTCGTCTCATCTCTTGAATCTGACCCTATGTCATGTTCAACTATAGCAACAATTTTCCCCTTTTCTTTGGCTTTCAGTTTATTTGGCTTCAAATCTGAATGAAGTTTCCAACAATGGTCTTCATCATGGCCATTCTTCAAACAATGTTTTCATGTGAGTTTTTCCTTCTCTCTTTTGACAAAGCTATTTCTCTCTCCTCTTCCATAAAAATTTCCCTTTTCTTTACCCTCATTATCAATTTTCTCATCTATGTTATGTATCCCTCTTGATTCTAAATGTGTGGCTTGAACACAAACCTTATCTGTGTTTGTGGGATTAAACATGAGAATAGTGTGCCTAAGGTAATTGTGCAAGACCCTAATGTACTTTAACAAAGTTTCTTGAGAATACAAATTAATACCCAAAATAAGAGCTCTTGTCCTAAATTCATGAGTATAATCTTGTGCACTTAGCCCTTTCAACTGTCTAAAATTTTTCCAATCCATAATGGCCTTTTGCATATAAGCTAAAGGATATAATTTCCTTTTAATTGCATTAAACTTGACCAAGACATAGATATCTTACCATATTTTATAATCTCTTCTTGAGTCCTTGCTTCCCACCATATAAGTGTAGATCCTTCCATCCTCAAAGAAGCCATTGAATATTTATGTCATCTTCATGAAGGTTTTGAATTCTGCAATACACATCCAATTGACATATGCAATTGTCCAATCTTTTTGAATTTACCTCGCCATTATACATTGGAAGCTCAAATTTGACATCAAGTTTGAGTAAGGGTGTCTTTCCTTTTGTGGTCTTTGAGTGAGTGTGGGTAGTTTTGGTGGTGGAAGTGGAAGATGATGCTGATGGAGATGATGAGGATGATGAAGATGGTGGAGATAGAGGTGGATTTACTCCAATACCCTTTTAACTCTTCTCTTCATACTTCTTATCATCTGAAGTTCCTTATCCATGTGGAGGCTTAGAACCTTCTCTTTCCATCTCAGTAGTAAATGCATCAAACATAATTTTAACCATCCTCGTTATGCCATTGAAGTATTTCTTGACATCATCCTCTTCTGAAAGACCTTCAATTTATCCAACTCCTGACATGATGGATATGGATTCAAGCTCAACTTCTGGTGCGTGTACCTCTTCAATCAACTCAACTTCTTGTGCAAATTGTACCTCCTCAATCTCAGCTTCTTGAGATAAAAATTGAGGTGTTTCAAGTGTAGATGTGAGTGGAATGTTGGGTGGAGATGGTGCCCTTATGGCTCTTCTTCTTCTGGTCCTAATATTGGTACTTGCAACCAACAATTTCCCTTCACCTCTCTGCAACTTTAACCTTGTAGGCATGATAAATTTGCAACCATTAAACTTGCACAAAACTCAAGCAACTATCAAGAAAATAACCTTACCTTTCAACCAGGCTCTAATACTAACTTGATATGAATATGTATGTTATTTTTTTTGTGCTAATTACAATTTCAGATTTATAAAATATTTGCTTCTTGTTTTCTTATTGTGCCTTAGTTTCCTTGATGCAAGTGAGTGTCAAACTAGAAATGTTTTGAATTTTATGTTGAATTCATTGAAAAATACACAAGATAATAAAATACTGAACAATAGCATAAAAATGTACAACAAACCATAAACAAAGCCATCAACACATATTTTTTTATGAAGAAGTTCACCCCTCCTGGGCTACATCTCCCTGGTCCAACTTCCATGGATTGGGCCTATTTTATTAGCTAAAAAATGGTAAAAATGATGTTTACATTAATCAAATTCTATTGAATACTGTTTCAATGTATTCAGAATTTCCAAAAAATTAAAAAATGACTCTTCAATCTCTGAAAAATGGTCTTCAGCTGATCTAGGAAAGGCCTTCCCTCCCGGTGGCCCTTGTTACACAACAATTTGTCACTATCCCTGTACTCCCTGTTCATAATCATGGAGGACCTTTAACAATGACACATGTATCGATTTTCCATCATGAAAATGTGCCATTATATTCCTTGCAGCATACTAAATAAACTCTTTTTTGACCATTCCTAAAGCGGCTCCTTAAAAACATGTTTATTTGGAGTGGAGTGCCCTCTGCTTGTCTCACTTGCGCGATTTTTTTTTTTTTGGTTTGGATCAGTGCCGATCGACGATGGAATGGAGATCATACCTACGTCGATCCACTTATGGAAGGTTTTTAAAAATGGAAGTGAAGCTTCGTGGGCGGAGAGCTAGTAGTTTGTTCATGGGGATAGGGTCGAGCTTCTCCCTTTGGGGTTCTTGTTCCTACAAAATAGGAACCACAAAAAGAGATAAACAATTTCCCCACCTTATGTGGATCCATGTTCCCTCTCCCTTCACTATAAAATTGACATCCTACCATACCTCTGCTAGTTAGAAAAAATATAGAATAACATCAAAGAGAGAATTGTTGCTATAGGTATCGAAGGAGAGTTGAGACCTTTGGAATTTTCGTATCAAGTTGAAACGAGCACTTTGTAGACGTGCCTGGATCTGTACCCATTGAAGGAAAGTTGCGACATCAAGACACAGGTTGTAACTCCCTCTCTTTATATTAATATGATACAACTGATTATTTTTTTCCACTCTTGTCTATAATGTATGATTGGATTTCTAGTACTCCTTGATCAACTAGATAGATTGCTTATGTGAAATATATGTTGTGCTTTCATGTTTGTTGTTGTTTGATCTCTTGTGCAGGTAACTAGATGTCGGTGATTGCAAGGATCTGACTACCGAGCCCAAAGGATCTAAGGATTCGAGTGAGGAACAACATCATATTGAGGTAGGTCATATATACACGATCTGTGTCCATTTTCAATATAAAAAAGTAGGCATTAGATTGTTCCCTGTTGTTACTAGACCTATCCTAGGGCTAAAGGGATCATCTCTGTCCACAGAGAATATTTTCCTACATAACAAATTTGTGACTCCGTCGGGGAGTAAGTCTCCTTTTTTCAATCTTTTATTTTTTGTTTTTTCATCGACCTTTGTCGTATTTACATCTCCTTGTATATGTAGCTTCTGTAACTACTTACAGACATTCATGTCTCTATTGAAGTGATAAGCCTGGTGTCATTTCAATATACAATTTTATTTTTAAGTCTTCTCCTCGATTGGTGCTGGTATTACTCTGACAGTCGTACCGATTGGCATTGAATTAATTTTCACAGTAGCGCTTTTCCTCTTCCAGCGTGGGTTGCAGCTTAACAGCCACGTCGATTTCTGGGTACATTTTTTTAGCATTTCCTTTTATTTTTCAGCCAATGTGTCTTATCCTTCTGAGTTTTCTTTTTTGTTTGGATAACTCCTCTTCTTCTCTATTCAACGACATTTTTTATTCAAGTTCTCCATCTTTGGTTTTCTCTTTTGTAAAGCAAGTGCATCCTTGTCATCCTAGGGTTTCTAAGTGTTTTCGGGTCATCCGAATAGTTGCGGGCTTTGTTGATTTCCATACTTCTTATTGAGTCGAATCTTGTCATATCTTTCAAGATTTTTGTTTGATTGAGTTTGTCATTCGGTAGGTTCTCACAATTAGAACTTTCAAGTGTTAACCTTGTGTGCGTTTGGGTCTCTTTTTGCCATCAAGCATAGATCACAATTTCTTTCTTTCGACTGAAGTTTTTTTTTCTTTGAGTGTTGATCAGTGTAGAAATGAAGAGTGTATTGCTTTGAGGAAATTGGTTTGGGTTTCTCTTTGATTTTAAGATCTTTGTCTCTTGTAGCGTTTTGAGAGATTTCATTAGTACTCAAAGCGAGTGATTACTTTTGATTTACATTCTACATTTTTCATTGTACTTATAAGAAAAAATACAAGAATATTTTTGTTTCGTTTTGCTTTAAAAAATGAAAGATTTCATTTCGAGTCGCTTCTAGTGCATTTAGTGAAAGGAAAGAAATTGAAAAGATTTTCGTTTCACTTTAATATTGTGCACTTGAAGAAAAAAGTGAATATCATTCCATGCATTTATTTTACTCTCTGTGTTGATTGTATGAATTCCTTCCCCCCTATTAACATATTTTTCATCGAAATGAATGATTGATTCTCTCATTCAGCTGTATCTTAGGGATTCAAGTGACATCGGTAGGAATTTGAAACCGAGATATAATTCAATATCAACCTTAAAATTTATTCAATCAACCTAAGGAGCATTTTAAACCTAAAGAATCACATTTAGAGGTCTAGGCTAGAGACATGTTCCAATGTCGTTAAATGTAGGAGTTGTCGCTAACATTCTGTTTTACAATCCAGGGGTGATATCCCATCGTATAATGAGGTATGATAAGTATATCTTGGGACACTCTTATCGAATGGTTTTGCATCAAACAACATTAATACGGACTTGGACTGCCACATACTGTCGTGTATATTTTGGGAGAAACCACTAGGTTGCAAAATCGCCATAGGTAACCGAGTCTTCTGCCTTGTAAACATGATACACTGAACAAAAAATTTGGGGAGATTGGTTGTCGTATGTTCAGTTCTTGGTAAATTTTTTTTCTAAGGTGTATATTGAATTTCACGGATACTTGGTAAACCCTCTTGCCTAGTTTATCCCTTTTTAATTCTTTTTGTGTTTAATTTATAATATTTATCGCCACGATGACAGTTTACCTGTGCTCATCTCCTTAACTGATCTTAGGTTGATATTAATGGCAATGGTTCCTGAGTTTTTCAACCAAGGAATCCCCTTAGATGGGAATCTTGGTCCATTCCCTTCTTTCAGAAATGTTGGTGCTCCGTATATGGAAACATTGTCCCTCTCAAGATTAACCATTAGTCTGCTAGTTTGGTTGTTTTTAATCCCCGTGGTTCCAAACGTCCAAACAGCTTCTCAACCAAATTCTCCCCCGCCTGAACAATTTCAACCTGATGTTCATATTAAGGTTGGCCCTTGGCCTTCTTTGCCCATTTATTCAACTCGTTATTCCTCTTCACCTGGTGAAAGTATGGATTCTAGTACCCAGGTGGCTAAGAAGAAGACGAAGAAGTCGAAGAAGAAGAAGAAAAGCAAGCAAGGGGGAAAACCAACAACCATCGCTACCCATGCGACTAATATTGAAAAACCTCCCACTTCGTCCTGCAGAGTCAAATTCCCTTGCAAGTTATGCGAGGATGACCATCTTCTTAGAGATTTCCCTAGTATTACCAAGGTGTTATAAGAATGGTCTATTGGATCGATTCACCTTTCATCATCAACCTCTGGACATCATGTTGATGATGAGCCTTTAGCTAGAGATAATAAGACTCGTAAGAAACAAGGTACGATCAAATTTCCCTGTAGGTTATGTAGAAGGAACCATCCCATTCACCTCTATCCTTATCTGTATGAAGCCTCTAAAGTGTTGGATACCCTCATGGCTTCTGAATCCTATCTTCCCAACTGTTACCAGAAGTTTTCTTTGAGTCCTCTACTAGTTGATCAAGTAATTGATCGGAAGCCATATTCGGTCAATTCCGCTCCCTCCGAAAGTTAGTCTAATGAGTTCATTTCCGACCAATCATTGGTTGAGAAAAAGGTCGAACTGGTTCCACCCACAGTTCATCAGGTATTTTCCATAGAGAGTGGATCTCATCCCAGTCAGGTTCTCTTTGTTTCCTTTGCTCTCTTGGGACTGGAGGGAGATCCTCTGGTTCCCATGATCCAGGACGGTTATCCTCTGATTCTTGTCGTCGCAGTCCAAGAAAGTGATCCCCCTTCTCTCGTTCCCAAAGTCCAAGAGGATGGTATTTCTGCTCTCGTAATGCAAGGGGATAATCCTCTTATTCCCATGGAACCCCCTCCATGTAGTTTGGTCGCTTCCTTTGATTGGAGTCAATTAATGGGATATCGTCTTCCTTCTTACGTGCCCTTTGAGGTCACTGTACAGGCCTGCAATATGGCCACACCGAGTACGATTATAGATGAAGGCGTATCTGTCAGTATTCTATCCTCAACTACCTGGCAAGATTTCGGTTCTCCACAGTTTGGGCCTGTTACCCAGAATTTGTTGGCTTTTAACAGAGGAACCAGTTAACTGTTAGGAATCCTTCCAAAGCTACCTATTGCTTTAGGAGGAAATATTTTATATATAGACATGATGGTTTTCCAAGGCCCCTTGGATTTTAACTTACTCCTGCAGCGCGACTATACTTATGTCATGAGAGCGCTTGTCTCTTCCATATTTCGTGTGATTTGTTTTCCGCATGAAGGTCGGATCATGACCATTTATTAGCTTTCATTCATTGGTCCTAAAGTGACATCTCATCTACCATCGTCCTTTCCTAGTCCTTACCTGTTGGTGGTTTCTTCCCCACCATAGGTAAATTATGTGGCCACTTGTTCATTACCCGCATCTAGTGATAGTGTCGTCCTGTACTGTGTACTGGGGGCATTGGATCCCAATTTCCAAAGTGTTGTTCTCCCATCAAATGAGACCCTCTTGGAAGCCATAACCTATTATATTTCATGATCAGGTCTTCAGAGCATAGTTAATTTTCTTGTTTCAAGCTCCTTAAAAAATGAAACAAGCTCTTTAGAGCAAAGTTCTTTTCTTGTGTCAAGCTCTTTAAAAAATAAAACAAGGTGTCATGACGATAGTTCTTTTATGATGTGAAACTCATTAAAAAAATGAATTCGGTTTTCAGAGGATAGTTCTTTTACTGTGTAAACCTCGTTAAAAAATGAAACAAGTTCCCCTTCAATTCGAGTCTTTCACTTTATCTCATAACTGAACCTTCACTCCATCCACCTGTCAGTCACTAGAAGTCTGCTTCGGTGAATGCACTGAAGCTTGGGGGCATGTACCTTGAATTGAGTCACCATGCTGTGGGCATGAAAATTTTTTCAAGCATAGTTTCCCATGTTTTAAAGCTTGTGTAAAAATGAAACCATTCTCATTTTACCCCTTTTGATTTCCATTTTATCACCCTGTTTTTCCAGATCAACATTGGTTTTCTCATTCCATCATCACCATCTACTTGGATGATCATACACCTTCACTTGGTTGTTTTACCCCTTCCCGAGGAACCACTGAAATGAGTGGTTTTGTTAGCTGACCTCTTGACCTTTTACATGTTTTGAGTAGTTCCACCATAACCGGAACCAGTTTCTATCATTTATACCACTCGTTCCTTCAGGCGGAGTCATCTTTCAGGTCTTTTCTAACTCTAGAAATGTGAAAATATTGTCAAGTTCTTGTCGTTTTGAACTCGTTAAAGTGAACGAAAAGTCATTTTCCAGTATATGTTTACCCATTTTTCGGGCTGGGATAAATTATTTACGAAAAAGGAATACCTTAGTCAATAGCGGTTAAGAGGTTCTCTTAAACTTTGTTTTCTACCTTTTTGGGTTTGAGGGGCTATTTATGAAAAGGGCCATCTGGATTTTTCTTTTCGCCTCTTTTCAAAATCTCTAAAAATGAAAAGGCACCAAGTTCTACCTTTGTTGGGCTCATTAAAATTTAACGAAATTGGATCCGTCACCATGACGACATCGAGTTCCTCCTTCCTAGGGCTTGTAAATTGTACTAGGATGGGTTTGTATGAAGGAAAAATTTATACAGAAAGCATATGGTATCCCCTTCAAGCTTGTATTAAAAAATAATTGGGGTACTTGCCAGAAATGGTGGGGAAAATGGAAAGTATTAATCAATTGCGTCAGCAGTATGTTGCTCTTGTACATGAAACATCCTCCGTTTCGTGTCAGGTTGGGAACATCCTACATTCGTCACTTTGCCTCTATGGGTTTGGGAAATATATTTTTCCTCTCCCGTAATTACCTATTTCGTTAACATGACGTCTGATTCTATTTGATTCAAACACTACCAAACTCAAGAGTTGTTTCACCGTATGTTCCAGAGAATTTCCTTCTACATCTTATTCATTGCCTGGTTCTCTGTACACTTTCATAATTATCTTACTGCCTTTTCCTCATGTCGATGATGTGGGATGCATTATGGCCCTCCTTTGACGGATCGCTTCCTGTCGAATTCAACTCATTATCTGGGAAGTTGGTCTATAGATCCCCTTTGAGTACCTTAAAGCCTGCATGCCCTAATAGCAGGTTGTTCGCTTCCGATGAAAGCTTCACATCACTGACCTTCGATCAGATGATTTCATGGGTGTTCGATGTCAGCTCCTTATTCACATCTCGTGGATTGTACTGCTAGTACCTTGAGGGCCATTGTCATTATTGATGGTATCTCTCTCGCCTATTAATAATTTACATCATTGACTGGAAATGAGGCGATTTTATTGCATGTCCAACTTTGATTCATTCATTCACATGCCTGAATTTTACTTGATCGGGTTGTGACGAAGCGCAAGACCCTAGGTTTTGTCTGCTAAAGCCTAGGCTACGAGGGGATATGTATTATTCCTGATTGTACACATGACTCTTTCATTTGGATGACTACGACCATACCTTGAGTCCATATTTGTGATCCTCTTTATTTCGATGGTTGCGACCATACCTCGGATCTTGTTTCATGATCTCTCTTATGGGTGGCTGCGTCCATACCTCATGTCATGTGATTATATCAGAGATTTCAATTATGTATATGAACTGTTTGAGGTTTTCATTGTGTCTTCAGTTTTCTATTTTGTATCATTCTCTCTTGATAGTATACCCATGCTTTAGGGGTATACGATGATATCTATATTGTCAGCATAAATATGCATACTGTTCCTAATCCTGGAGGACCTTTAACAATGAAAATAATTCAATTTTGCATCATGAAAATGTTCCATTATATCCCTTGTAGTATACTGAACAAAATTTCTATTGACCATTCCTAAAGCACCTCTAAACATGTTTGCACAGGTGGTACACCCTCCTTTGTCTCACTTGCCTTGATTTTTTGGTTGGAAACCTGGTCTGACACTTGGAATGGAAATCATACATGATCATAGGAATTTTTTTAAAAAATGGAAGTGAAGGTTCAAGATCTAGAAGCTTCATGGAGGAGATCTAGTTGTTTTTTCCTGAGGATAAAGCCGAGCTTCTCCCTTTGGGCTTCCTGTTCCTACAAAATAGGAACCACCCGAAGGGATAAACCATTTCCCCACCTTAAGTGGATCAATGTTCCATCTCCCTTCACTATAAAATGGAAATCCTTCAATACATCTTCTAGTTAGAATGGAGATAGAAGAACATCGTAGAGAGAATTGTTGCTATAGGCATTGAAGGAGTGTTGAGACCTTTGGCCTTTTCGTATCAAGTTGAAATGAGTGCTTTGGAGAGGTGCCTGGATCCGGACCCATTGAAGGAGAGCCGCGACATCAAGGCGCAGTTTGTAACTCCCCCTCTCTATATTAATATGATACAACTTATTCTTGCTTTCCACTCTTGTATGTAATGTATGATTGGATTGCTAGTACTCCTTGATCAACTAAATAGATTTTTTATGTGAAATATATTTTGCGCTTTCACATTTTGTGTTGTTTGATATCTTGTGCAAGTAACTAAGAACTGGTGACAACGAGGATCTGACTTGGAAGTGAAAAGGATCAAAGGATTCGAGTGAGGAAAAACATCAGATCGAGGTAGGTCATCTATATATGATCTATGTTCATTTGAAATTTAGGAAAGTAGGCATTAGATTGTTCCCTGTTGTTACTAGACCTATCCTATGGCTAGAGGGATCATCTCTGTTTGTAGAGAAGATTTTCCTACATAACAAATTGGTGACTCCATTAGGGATACCCTCACGCCTTCTGAATCCTATCTTCCTATTGGTTACTAGAATTTTTCTTTGAGTTCTTTGCTAGTTGATCAAGATTCATCTCTCGTCAATTCCGCTCTCTCCAAAATTCAGTCTCCTGAGTCCATTTCCGACCAATCATTAGTTGAGAGAAAGGTCAAACTAGTTCCACCCATAGTTCATCAGGTATTTTCTGTAGAGATTGGATCTCATCCCAGTCAGGTTCTATTTGTTTCCTCTACTTCCCTGGGACTAGAGGGAGATCCTCCCGTTCCCATGATCCAGGAGGGTGATCCTCCAATTCCCGTCGCCGTAGTCCAAGAAAGTGATCCTCTTTCTCTTGTTCTCGAAGTCCAGGAGGGTGGTCTTTCCACTCCCGTAACATAAGGGGATAATCCTCTTATTCCCATGGCACCCCTTCCATGTAGTTTGGTATCTTCCAAAGATTGGAGTTGATTCATGGGATACCATCTTCCTTCTTACGTGCCCATTGAGATCACTGTATAGGACTGAAATATGGCCGTACCAAGCACGATTATAGTTGAAGGTGCATCTGTCAGTATTCTATCCTCAACTACCTGGCAAGATTTTGGTTCTCTATAGCTTGTGCCTGTTACCTAGAATTTGTTGGCTTTTAATAGAGGAACCAATCAACCGTTAGGAATCCTTCTGAAGCTACCTATTTCTTTAGGAGGAAAGATTGTCTATATAGATGTGATTTTTTTCAAAGCCCCTTGGAATTTTAAATTACTCCTGGGGCACGACTATACTTATTTCATGGGAGCACTTTTTTCTTCCCTAATTCATGTGATCTATTTTCCGCATGAAGGTAGGATTGTGACCATCGATCAAATTTCATTCATTGGTCTTGATGTGACATCTCATCTATCATCATCCTTTCCTGGTCCTTACTTGCCAGTGGTGTCTTCCCTGCTGTTGAGCCCTAAAAATGTCTTTTCTTTTCACCAAAATCCACTTCAGTCCATCAATAATTTATCATTTATAGGCCTAAAAGATCAATAAGAATGATTAAAATCACTTTAAGAATACATGCAATGACTAACTTGTTGTACTTTTGTGATTTTGTTGTCTTAATGATTTCTGAGCAGTTTTAGCTACAGAATGCAGTCATTCTATAGCTAGTCATATGTTGCGTAGCCATCTTGGTGTTTAAGCAGGTTGCAGGTGTCATATGAGGGAAAGAAGTATATGGTTAGACTCCAAAACTCTCCTGCATCATTCCTTGTCATCCACGGAGGCTGAGTAAAAGAAATGGAAGTGATTATGCACGTGGTCAAAGCTAAAATCCCAGAAGCAGATTTCTATAAGGATAAGGACTCTTGATTTGCCTTACAACAAATCACGAGTCCTAAACAGGAGTTTTAGTTTGATTTTGACTATAGAAGACACCTATGCCTATTTTTATTCAATATTAGTTATGTAATTGCCTATAAAAATAGCTCGGTGAGCCCGAGAAAGACAGTTGATATTTTTATTTTTCAAATACTGTGACACTCTGTTTAGGAGCATTTTTAATTAAAGGAGAATAACTTTGATGCTGTTCTGAAGACAAATTTAAGGAGTTAAATATTCGTATGCTAATCTAATAGTAGAGGGCCCCCGCTATCTGAAGAGGCTTTCACATGCTTTCTAGATAAGTAACCTTTAATTCTGTTTTGTTATATTCCTTACTTAGGCAGTTTTCTGAGTTCATCTTTTTGCATTATGTTTTATGACGTTTACTTATGTCGAAGATCCTCATGATATTACAGTAAATCTTGTTCTTATAAGCTGTTCCAATATATATCTATTACATGAATGAGATCTAGTTGTAGTACTTTGAGTTAATTTCATTTCAGTTCTGTTAGTTAGATTTAGAAGATCCTCATTATTTTATAAGCTATTCTTGCTCTCAAGCTTTTCCAATATATCACTATTATATGAACGAGAATTAGTTATATTATTTTGAGTTATTGGAATTTTCTGTTCTACAATTGGATAAGAGATTCTCATGTTATTACAAACAGTCTTTTTCTGAAGTTGCTCCAAGAAATCTCTAATTCTTGAATGAGACTTAATAGTAATATTGTGAGTTGCAGATTATTTGTTTATAGGAGATCCTTGTTACATTAGGCTTCATCTCTTTCACAAACTGTTCCAAAAAATCTCTAATTCATGAATGAGATCTAGTTCTAGTGTCATAAGTTATTTTAGCATAGGGATCCTTATTATGTTACAGTTGATCTTTTTTCTCAAGCTATTCCAACAAATCTCTAACAATGAATAAGATTTTTCTGTAATGTTTTAAGTTATTGTTTTCTAGGAGATCCTCATCACATCAGAACTAATCTTTTTCTCAGTTTGTTCCAATATATCTCTAATGAAATGAATTGGACTAAGTTTAATGTTATGAGTTACTTTCTTAGCAGCTTTACAATCCATGGATTAGAATTCTCTGTTTTTTTTTATCATTCCTAGTTTAGAATAGATCTTGCAATTAAATTATATTTTAGTGCATTCAGTAACATTTCCCTTTCTTCCTCTTCGCTATTGATTTAGTTTTTCCTTCTTAACATAAAGTAACATTAGACATAAAACCAAAAACATTAGAAAAAACACTAAACGCAACGAAGTAGGAGGAGGATACTTAGGCACATATGCTGCACTTCACTTCAACAGTTTACTAGCCCTGGTCGATAATTTATGCTATCAATTTAGGACACTAAATTGACTAAACACTTGCCACAAGTTAATTATGTGGCCACTTGTTAATTACCCGCATCTAGTGATAGTGTCATTGTGTACCGTGTACTGGGGGCATTAGATCCTGATTTCCAGAGTGTTTTCCTCCCATCCGATGAGAACCTCTTGGAAGCCATGACTTATTATATGTCTTGATCAGGTCTTTGGAGCATAGTTCCTTTTCTTGTGTCAAGCTTCTTAAAAAATGAAAAAAAATATCAAGAGGATATTTCTTTTATTGTGTCAATCTCGTTAAATAATGAAATAATTCCCCTTTCAATTCGAGTCTTTGATTCAACCTCGTAAAATCCCAGTTGCATCTTTCACTTGCTCTTGTAATTGAAACTTCACTCCATCCACCTGTCAGTAACTAGAAGTCTACTCCGGTGAATGCATTGAACTTGGGGGAATGTACCTCGAATTGAGTCACCGTGCTAGGGGCATGCAAACTTTTTTCAAGCATAGTTTATCTTTGTTTCAAGCTTGTGTAAAAATGGAACCAATTCCGAGCACAGTTTTCCATGTTTTCAAGCTTGTGTAAAAATGACCTAGGTTTTCTCATTCCATCGTCACCATTTTCTTGGCCGATCATACGTCTTCACTTGGTTGTTTTACCCATTCCCGAGGAACCACTACAATGAGTGGTCTTGTTAGCCAGCCTCTTGCCCTTTAATTGTTCCGAGCAGTTCCACCATAAATAGAACTAGTTGTTATCCTTTATACCACTCGTTCCTTCACGTAGAGTCATATTTAAGCTCTTTTCTGACTCTCTAAAATGAAAATATTACCGAGTACTTGTTGTTTTGAACTTGTTAAAGTAAAAAGAATGTCATTTACCCAGTATATATATGCTACCCCTTTTTCAGGCTGGGATAAATTATTTACGAAAAAGGAATACCTTAGTCAATCACGACTAAGAGGTTCTCTTAGACTTTGTTTTCTACCTTTGCGGGTATGAGGGACTATTTAAGAAAAGGGCCATATGGAGTTTTCTTTTCACCTCTTTTCAAACTCTCTAAACATTAAAAGGTGTCGAGTTCCATCTTTGTCAGATTCATTAAAATTTAACGGCATTGGATCTGTCACCATGACGAAACTGAGTTCCTCCTTCCTAGGGTTTGTAAAATGTACTAGGATGGATTTGTCTGAAGGAAAAACTTATATGGCAAGCATATGCTATCCCCTTATGTATTAAAAAATAATTGGGATACTCACCAGAAATGGTGGGGGAAAATGGAAAGTATTTATCAGTTGCGTCGAAAGTATGTCACTCTTGAACATGACACATATTTTGTTTCGTGTTAGGTTGTGGACATCCTACATTCGTCACTTTGCCTCCATGGGTTTGGGAAATCTGTTTACCTTTCATCTGATTATCAATTTTGTCAACATAGCCTCTGATTCCATGTGAGTCAAATACTGCCAAATTCTGGAGTCATGTGGCCGATATGTTCAAGAGTATTTCCTTCTGCGTCTTATTCATTGCATGGTTCTCTGTACACTTTCATCATTATCTTATTTCCTTTATCTCGTGTCGATGATGTGGGATGCATTATGGCCCTCCTTTGACGAATCGCTTCCTCTCGACTTCAACTCATTATCTGGGAAGTTGATATAGGAATCCCTTTTTAGTACCTTATATCATACATGCCTTAATGGAAGGTTATTCACATCCGATGATAGGTTATTCGATCAGATGATTTCACGGGTGTTCGATGTCAGCTCCTTATTCACATCTCGTGGATTGTACTACTAGTACCTTGAGGGCCATTGTCATTATTGGTGGTTTCTCTCATTCCTGTTCAAAATTTACATCATTGATTGGTAATCAAGAAATATTATTGCATGCTCGACTTCAAATCACCCATTCACATGCTTGAATTTGTACTTGGTCGGGTTCTGACAGAGCACAAGACCCTGGATTTTTTTCGATAAAGTCCAGGCTATGAGGCGATATGTTTTATTCATGATTGTACACATGAATCTCTTTTCTGGATGGCTGCGACCATACCTTGAGTCTATATTTGTGATCCTCTTTATTTGGATGGTTGCGAATTTACCTCAGATCCTGTTTCATGATCTCTTTTATGGATGGTTACGTCCATACCTCATCTCATGTGATTATCTCAGAGATTTTAGTTATGTATATATGTGATTGTTTGCGCAGGTTTTATGACGGTGACATCTTGGTCCTGACACGTACTCGTAAATCTTTTCACCCCTCACTCTCGTTCATCCTTCTTTCTTTAGGGGGAATTTGTTACATAGAAATGTGTGACTGTCCCTATACTCCCTATTCCTGATCCTGGAGGACCTTTAACAATGACCCTTGTGTCTATTTTCCATCATGAAAATGTGCCATTATATCCCTTGCAGTATATTGAACAAAGTCTCTATTGACCATTCCTAAAGTAGCTCAAAAATATGTTTATCTGGAGTGGTGTGCCCTCTTCTTGTCTCACTCGCACTGATTCCTCTATTTTTGGTCTGGAGCAGCGCTTATCGGCACTGGAATGGAGATCATACCCGTGTCGGTCCACTTCTGGAAGGTTTTTAAAAATGGAAGTGAAGCTTCAAGATCTGGAAGCTTCGTGGGCAGAGAGCTTGTAGTTTTTTCATGGGGGTAGGGCTAAGCTTCTCCCTTTGGGATTTTATTTCCTACAAAAGAGGAACCACCCAAGGAGATAAACATTTACCCACCTTAAGTGGATCCATGTTCCATCCCCCTTCACTATAGAATGGACATCCTCCCATACCTCCGCTTGTTAGAACAGAAATAGAAGAACATGAGAGAGAGAATTGTTACTATAGGTATCAAAGCGGAGTTGAGACCTTTGGCCTTTTCATATCAAGTTGAAATGAACAGTTTGGAGACATGCCTGGATTTGGACCCATTGAAGGAGAGCTGCGACATCAAGGCACAGGTTGTAATTCCCCCTTTCTATATTAATATGATGCAACTGATTCTTACTTTCCACTCTTGTTTATAATGTATTATGGATTTCTAGTACTCCTTGATCAACTACATAGATTTTTTTATGTGAAATATATGTTGTGCTTTCATGTTTGTTGTTGTTTGATCTCTTGTGCAGGTAACTACACATTGCCGACAACAAGGATCTGACTATAGAGTGCAAAGGATCAAAGGATTTGAGCAAGGAACAACATTAGATCGAGGTAGGTAATCTATACATGATATGTGTCCATTTTCAGTCTAGGAACGTAGGCATTAGATTGTTCCCTGTTGTTACTACATCCATCCTAGGGCTAGAGGGATCCTCTATGTCCACAGAGAATATTTTCCTGCATAACAACCCTGACTTATTTTATCTTCAAAGTGGCAAAAAACATTTAGAATTTCTCCTTTGCCTCTGCAACCTATACCAATGGATTCAGAGAATGCAAATATACTAGGAATGACTCTTCCTGAGCCAAAATTGGTCAAAAATTGCTCCAGATATGTTTCATTTAATTTTCCTAGGAATTCTCCTCCAAATATGGAGAAGACTCTAGATAAGTTCGCCAAAGTTGGAGAACTCGCTGAACTTGGAGGACTCCATCGAATTCACCGCTAAATTAATTTTAATTTTAATTAATGTTAATCTGTAATTAGGGGCAGATAAGTGTGGATTATGGCGCATTAAGCGTGTTTATATAAATCATGGTTTAACAACTTTAAGTGCGGGATTATGTTAATTAATCCACACTTAAATGCTAACCCACACTTAACTATTCACAATTGGATTACGTGCTGCTCTGTGGTCTGGTGGATGGTTTCATGGGGAGGGGGCTGACCCCCTCCAAGCGCCCACTGTCAAATCCATTTGAAAACAAATATATGTGGCCACCCATCCTTTATAAGGACTACATTGTGGCCTAATGGTAAGCCACACCGCTACGGTGGGAGAGGTCGTGGGGTCAAGCCCCGACCTCTGCCCGAAATCTGTATAATATTTTTTCCCGAATTACCATAAGGTTTCATACGTGCCCAATATATATAGTTCATGCGCCATATATGATATTAAATCCACCATGTAAAACCTTTGAAATACATTAAACCTCAAACTATGGTAAATGTAATGCGGACCTTTGGATATATAAATGATTGCGCCCACCATATCATATAACATAATTTGACCATTGGAATTTGCAATAATATGTGATGAATTAGACCATTAGAGAGGGTCCACCAGAGGGGGCACATGGTGGCCCCTGGCTGCACCACGTGTCAGTCTTTGGTTGGGTTGTCCCCCATCTATATAAAAAATTTGAATTCAACCTTAGGAGTAGATATATAAAAAAAATTCACCTTCAAAACCAGTTTTCCAAATCCTATTGTGACACTTGTCACAGTGTCACTGGGAAAGAAATGAAGAAGATTCCCAGAATATACCTTGTATGCTGACTGGTCTGCCATCTCATCCTTCTATCCTGTTCTGCAATTTTTTTTTTTAAATTGCCTGTTTTGAATGACGGTTAGTGGGCTATATCTTCTTCATCCGGAGTCAGTTTGCGATGAAACAAAGTGCGCCAGATCCCTGGTGATGGGACGATTGCTGTAGTTTAGTTTCCAATAATTTTTGAGCACTTTAATTTTTGAGCTTTTACACTAAGCATCTGATTAGCTACTCCTCGTCTACTCATGGACTTCATCTCAATATGGTCTTCTTGCGCTACTCCGATGAAGACCAACATAGGGTACAGAGGGTTGCCACCTATCACTGTAATATGTACATCTCCCACAATGAACACATGCTAGGAGGATTCCTTCTCCACGCACAAGTCTAGGGCTTCTCAACTGCTCTTCTGGTTCGTCAACCCTTGAGCTCAACAACTACCTCTCTAGCAACTATTTGTTCCAATCAAAG
This sequence comes from Pinus albicaulis, assembly GCA_034641835.2. Classification (NCBI taxonomy): domain Eukaryota; kingdom Viridiplantae; phylum Streptophyta; class Pinopsida; order Pinales; family Pinaceae; genus Pinus; species Pinus albicaulis. The sequence goes on along the minus strand of CM076575.1, from coordinate 427,598,058 downwards.
TGTCTCACACCAGGCTCTAACTTGGACACTATCACGTTGTCCTCTAGCAGATCATAAGTGCCCAATCACGTCCACACTTGGTCCACTCTCACGCTGCCCTCCAACATTCCACGAGTGACCAAGTTTATGTTGTAGCATATGCACCTAGTTAGGGCATCCTTGTGCCTAGTATATCCTTACACACGACTGCCCACATAATTATCCACATATTCCCTTTGCTATGTAAAGGAGATATTGCAGAAATCTAGGCTTCAATCATCAACAAGGTGGCATCTACAACTCACTATGCTGCCTCCTTTGTCCTTGATTTCTGTGCATCCTAGAGGACTGGTTAGGGCACACTACCAACCCTAACTCACTGTTCCAAATTTGTGTGAACTCCTACCTTAGGCAGTTTCTTTTCACTATCCAATTATAGGTTACAAACACTTATTAAGGGTGAGGTTTCTCCTCAATTTCCCTACAACACTTATGCACTAACCAACACTAAGAACAATGCCCTTATATATGGAGACACCCTTTGTTATATTGTGAAATCACCTCCAGGATCCGCGGCCTAAGGGACAAACCTATTTTATGCGTAGCTTCCCTCAAAACAATCCCTTACTCGTGTAACTAAGCTACCCTTTTCTGCGGCCCTGTAGAAAAATATACATCGCACAATTTATGCACCAAAATACACTACAAAACTTACCTTTCTTCACTTTTGGACTGATGTGCCTGCTATCACCTTGGCTTCCTGGTTAGGGATTCCTAATGGTCCTTGTTAGGCCCCTCCAATCAGCTCCTAAGGCCTCCTAGAGCTACAACCTTCCCTTATAATATTGTTGCTCGAACACATTGTCCTTAAGGCTAATTCCTAGCCCTAAAACTCTCCAACCAACCCTCTAAATACTTTAGAACATGCCTCGGTTCATTGTTGTAGTAGTCGCTACCCTAGATCATAGGAAAGCAACCCTAAAACTCGTCACAAGTAGTCCAAATCTCCCTTACACAACTCAACCCTCCTGCATGGTTTTCTAGCCCTCAAAATAGTCATGAAAATCTTACAGACCTAGCCTTTTCTCCTTCGTTGAAGTTCCTACTAACCTGCAGCCTAAACAAAATTATATCCTCTCCAAAAATGATAGTTCTCCTTCTTATATGCTTCAACAAATCGATGAGAAAATAACCTCGTCTCACTTCCTATATATACATGGAAGGGGATTCATCAAAACGTCATCTAAGGCTCTGTACAACTGTCTCAAGGCTTAATATCATCAATCTGACCTAGACCATCATGTGCAAAATCAAACATTGACTTCAAAAAATCATATCTCCATTTCTGCAACTTGGAATAAGATGAGTCTCATTGCATTAGAATTGTCTCGCCGAGAGCTATCATCCTCATCCATCACATGTAAAAATGTTGTCATGGTTTTGGCCTAAATCCCAATGGGTGAAAAACCCCAGGCTTGGTTTGAAGCCCACAACCCTACTTGTGGCACTTTTCCCTCCAAACCCAAAACACTAGGGCTTGGAATACCTCCTAAGCTACAAAAATCAACAAGGAATACATTGGGCCAAAAAATTCCAAGGGTGATCACTAGGGAGCACAACAAATTATTATTGACTCATGAGTCCAATTTCTTTGTTTGAGGTTGAACTGGTGGCCATGAACATGCCTAAGAATAAGGCACTTGGTCCAGAAGGTTTCACGATAGACTTCTTATAGGAAAGTTTGGTGTTTTTAGGAAAATAAATTCAAAAGGTTGTGGAGGAATAACGACAATTGGGACCTTTGAACCAAACAATGAATGCTAAATTCCTAACATTAGCCCCAAAAGTAGGTCGCTCTGATAACACGAAGGGCTTCAGACCAATTTCTCTGTGAAACATGATTTATAAAATTATTTCTACGATAAAGTTAATAGATTGAAATTGATTCTTCCCTCATCATTATCACCAACTCAAACAAGTTTTCTACAAGGGTGTCAAATTGCTGATGGGTAATTATAGTGCAAGAAATCATCCCCTGTTTAAGGGTCTCAAAACATGCAAGTATGCACATAAAATTGGATTTATCAAAGGTCTATGATAGACTTAGTTGGGAATTTTTATTTTAGGTTCTCCGAGCCTATGGTCTCTCTAAAAAATGGATTGAACAGGTGGCATCCCTTGTATCATCAAGTTTTTTCTCAATTTTTATTAACGACTCACCTTCATAGACATTTCATACAACTAGATTGATAAGGTAGGGCAATCATTTATCACCCTTCTTATTTATGTTAGCTATGGAAGATCTTGGCTAAATGTTTCAAAAAGTTGGAGAATCAGGATATATTTATGGTCTTTAGTTGTATGGGGAAGATATTCCTCTCACTCACCAATAGTTTGTTGATGGCATTATATTATTTGATTTACCAACCAGAAGAGAAGTGAAAATAATGGGCAAGAGTTTACAATTATTTATGGACGCCTCTGGTACTACAGTAAACATTGACAAATTGAAAATGTTTTTCTTTAATTGTTTGAAGATACTCCAGATTGAGTTAAGTCGAACTCTTGGTTTCACCATAGATCACCTACCTTCTAAGATTGAGTTAAGTCAAACTGTTGGTTTCACTAGAGATCACCAACCTTCTAATTACTTAGGAATCCATTGGGTATTATTCTACACCAGGGCCTCTACATGGGAAGAAATATCTGAAATATCTCGTAAAAAATTCAACAACTAGACCTACATGACTCTCAACTTTCCAAGATGCCTAATATTAACGAAAGTAGTCTTACAAGTATTACCGAGCTATCGATTATTAGTGATGCCTATCCCTATTATTGTGTGTCAACAGTTAAGATCACTATGGAGTAATTTATTACGAAAATTATGAGCTAAAACTCTGAAGTGGGCATTGGTAGGTTAGAAAAAGTTGATTGCTCCAAAAAATAATAGTGGAATCGACCTCTGATACCCCTTTCTTATCAGTATATCCTACGTTATGAAGTTATGGTGGCTTTGGATTTAGGGAGGTCCCCAAGTCTGGAAGAAAATATGGCATCATAAGTACTTTCCTTTTCACTCTCAGGTTGAAAAATTACATTATGGTGGAAAAATTAAAGGCTCAAGGGTCTGGAACTAGGAACGAGAGTCAAAGGACATGGTGAAACAATTACCATTCTGGGAGATTTGAGGAGGAAGGATGAAATTATTTTGTGAGGAATCCTGGCAACAATATCCACTATTGGAGAAAAAATGATAAGTTCCAATCTATTAGAGCATTGATGCAAGCCCAAGGAGCCTTTAAAGTGGCATAAATTTGGAAAATTTCAGATAATGAGAATGGATACCGATAGTGGAAAACAATGGGTGATTGGGAAATATCTAGGGAAGCCCTCCCATGGGAGGAATTACAACAAACACTTCTTAATAGAATCATACGAGTTTCTCTTAAACATGATAAACTGCAGTGGGGTAGACAACTAGTCATAAATTTCATGGTTAAATAAGCATATTATTCCATAACAAATTCTATCGTACATCATGACACCATCTGTTGGCACAAAATTTAGCAAGATTGTGGTTGGATGAAAATTTTGACTTTTCTATTATTGTTAGCTTGGGTGCATACACTAACTTGCGACCATCTACGAAGGAAAGATTTTGAGGGTCCTTCAATGTGCATGTTATGCTCACAAGCTAAGGAATCAATCAACCACCTTTTGCTCACTTACTCTTATGCTAGGAAAATATGGGAGTTTTTAAATCAAGCCTTCAGAGGTGCGTTACCTACTCCAATAAACACAATGGTATGGATAGAATATGTTGGCAATATGATGCAATATGTTTTCCTTGATGACAACCTACTTGATGAAGTTATCCTTGATGGAAACCTACTTTATGAGTTTCCTTTTGATAAGAAACCTATGTGTTAAAGATGGAAAAATGTTGTATCTATAGGTCAGATCATAAGTGATAGAGAAATGATAAATGTAATACCTCACAATGTATACGCAGGTTTGATGAAGAGAAGTTGTCTATACACATGGGTACGAAGAAGAAAAGTCGCGTATTCCTATTGCACACTAAACTTATGATACCATGGGGCATTATTGTGTCGTCTATTTTATTCCATCCAAGAATACCATCGGCAGTTGTGTGGTTTTGACTCATGGTATTGGTAAAGGCTAAATCTATATAAGGAGAAGAAGATCATGGTGCTAGGTGGTGCAAGTGTAAGGGTTGTTACTGAATAATTCTCTCTGAAGTATATCTGCATGGGATGAACTCTGTTTTATTGATAGATATGAATCTATGATGCACCCTTGGATACAATTATGGATCAGGATCTATAGACCTGAAATGACTATGTACTTGCATGATCTATTTATGAAATGATTGGATCTATGAACTGGTGCATGTTTACGGGAGTAAGTGAAGAAATTTGGGTAAGTCTATAGATCTGAAACATTCTACAAAATTAATATTTACAGATCTATACTCTAGTTCATCTTGAGTAAAGTGCGTATATACGCGACTTTGTCTAAGCAAAAGAGCGTATGGAAGTCAGGGTTTTCTAAATATTTTTGGAGAGGTTATCTATTTATTGCTGCTATATTTATGTTGTCTGTCGATGAATTCTTCATGTGGATCTGGGTTGCTTGAATATTGTATGTGCTACTAAGTTGAATATGTACAAATCTGATCAATGAGTGAGTAAATATGTTTAATGATGACTGACTGATTAAGGGTTCTGTACTTTTGAAAAGACATATGAGTGAAAGCTTCAGATCTAGTTCTGAGATTGATCATATACTATAAATTCAGTATTTTCATATATATACGCAGGTTGGTGTGAAGGAAAGTGCGTATACACGCGGGTTCAGTAAAGTAAAGTAGTGTATGAATTTCAGGATAATGAATGATCAGGGTTTAGATTTGTTCTGCATGTTGATTCTGAAATCTGGGTGTCTTACTGAGTTCTGGTTACAGTGATCTCACTGTTCTGATTGAAATTTGGGTTAAGTTTATTGGTGTTGATATTTATGAAGTGTTGTGTTGAAGTTGTGGGATCTAGTGTGAAAAATGATGAAACGTGGTCTGCAGTGGTTCTGAGGGTTGAAGCCTTCAGTATAGAAGTAGAAGCTTCCTGTCAGTAGAAGCTGGTGTTCTGATCAGGGCATTGAAGCTTCCTTCCAGTAGTGGCTGGTAAACAAGATCAGGGGGTTGGAGCTCCCTTCTAGTAGCATCTGGATAACGAGAGAAGGTTGCAGCCTTCTGCAGGTAGATGCCTGTGTACTAATATGAGTCTGCATCAGTACAATAATGTAAGAAATTTTCCATGTAATAAATATTGAAGACATAGAAGACAACAATGGTGGTTTTCTCCCAAATTGAGTTTCCACCTTAAAATCATGGTGTTCATGTGTATTGCTTATGTGTGATGATTTATTCTATTCTTACTACACATTCTTACTCCTTACTAAACATCTGATGAATGAATGATACCCTGATTTAAGTAAAGAATTATTTTCATATTAAGATCTCTGGTCATACGCAAGTTTCCTTAAGGATATCCATGTGTATACGCTAGTTGGGTTCATTAAAGTCGCATATAGAAATCAGTAAGGAAAAAGTAAAAGTTTTAAGTAAGTTATAAATACTAATTCACCCCCCCCTCAGTATTTTTATCAAAAATTGGTATCGAAGCAGGTCTTTTTTAAGAAGCTTAATCTCTAGAAGGAAGATCAACTAAGATGAGAAATCAAGATGGGACAACATATATTAGGCCTCCTCTCTTCAATGAAAGCAATTTAATCTTCTGGAAGACAAGGAAAATATCATATCTTCAGTCCCTTGGAGTAGATGTATGGGCTATAGCTGAAAGAGATTATCAATATCCAACTTCAGTTCCAATAGATCCAGCCGAAAGGAAGAACTATGAAACCAATGCAAAGGAGGTCAATGCATTATTGGGAAGTTTGACTAAATCAAAATTTGTCAAAGTCATGTATTTGAATACAACAAAGGAGATATGGGACAACATAATTCTGAGTTATGAAGGTGATACCAAGGTAAAAAGTGCTAAACTCCAAATTCTCAGAATTCAATATGAAAAACTCAGAATGCATAATGAGGAAAGCATTGCTAGTTTCTTTTTATGTCTAGATGATATTGTAAATCGTATGAGAAATCTGGGTGAAACCATAACTGAAATTACTCTAGTAAAAAAGGTTTTAAGATCTCTAACTCTGAAATTCGAGTCAAAAGTGTCTGCTATTGAAGAGAAGCAGGATCTACAAACTCTTACTATTTTTCAACTTCATAGGATTCTGATTGCATGTGAAATGACGAAAGGAGGTCCATCTGAAGTCAAGGAAGCTGTCTTTAGAGCTGATGCAAAAGGAAAGGAAGTAGAAGAACAAGAAGGATCAGGGTATGTTTTAGAAGGAGATGAGATAAATTTTGTAAAGAAGCTACAACTTGGCACTAGAATATTCAGAGGCAAGCTTCCTTTTAAATTTTTTACATGTGGAAGAGTTTGTCATTATGCTGCTAAATGTCCCCATAAAGATAACTATGAAAAGGGAGAGGAAGTGGCAAAAGGAAATAAGAAACGATTTATCAATAGAAAAAGCTATTATACTCATGAAGATAGTGATGGTCTTTCAAATAGTGAAGAAGGAGAATCTGATCAAGATATTACACTGCTCATGGCTTTTGAAAAAGGCTCTAGTGAGGCTAAAGATAATTTTATGGATTCTTTAGAATAAAATGATTTTCTTGAAGAAATAACTCATCTCAAAATATGTTTGGAAGAAAACAAAATTGCCATAGATACTCTAAATAATCATTATAAGATGGATTTATATGATAAATTATAATAAATGATATGATAAACAAGAGTAAAAGTGGATGAAGTAAGTGATAAAAAGTGGTCGTATTCACGGCCCAACATACCCCCAAACTGAATATAT